>APFE030070575.1:32785-49204 GCA_000404065.3 Pinus taeda | reverse complement strand
TACAATATTGAATTTAATATAATATTAAACTTGTTATATTATAATATATATTAATATATCATGATATATATTAACTCTAGATATATATGGGAGGGAAGAACAAAGATAGATTGACAAAGGTGGAGAGATAGAGGGAGTGAGAGGAAGAGAGAGAGGACTTGAGAGACCTGAGAAGAGAGGGAGTGATAGAGAAATGGAGTTGGAAGAAAAGAGAGGGAGGGAAGAAGAATCACATAGAGAGAGAAAAGTGGGGAGAGAGAGAGAGGGAGTGACAAGGGAGAGATGGAGAGAGAGTGTATATGTTTTGGAGTGAGATAGAGAGATAGAGAGGGTGAGATAGAGAGAAGAGGGAGAGAGAAGGAGAGATAGTGATAGAGTTGGAGGGTGGAGAGAGAGAGAGACAAAGACAGGGAGATAAGGGGGAGAGATCGAGGGAGGCAGAGAGAAAGGGAATTGATTTCAGCGTAAGCACAAAAAAATGATTGACAATTTGCATTGATGTTTGTGTTATAGTAATTCAACCTATTAATATTGGAGAGGAAGAGAGACAAGGTAAGATGCTTACTAAAATAGTTCGAGTTAAAGAACTGAATGATTTACAATCTCAACTATCTTTTTCAAATGATTGATATGAAAAGATGAAAAAAAACTAATAAAATTTAAATATTTTGTAAATATGACCACTCATAGAAATAGAAAATAAAAATAAATAAATTACATTATTCTTGAATTTGCAAAAAAAAAAAACCATCAAAATATTTTGAAGGAAATAAATTATTTCAAACATTAGAAATGAAACAAATGATTTCAAGACTAATATTGATGTAGTAAATTATTCAAACTACTCTTCAAAATATATTTAGTAATACCTGGACGGAAACTATTAAGAATTATTAATTGTCAAAAGTTGTGATAACTAAAATTAAATGAAATATATGTGCAATATCAATCCTCTTGCAAACTATAGACAAGATTGTCTCCCTTCTTCATCAACAACTAATTACTAACAAACAATTACATACACATAGAAATATAACACAACAATTGTAACATTCACAAACATTACCATCCAAATCCAAACACACAAACCACTCAAAGCATCCAAGGGGAGACGTACAAACCATTCAATTCAAGCGAAAAAAAAGGAAAATTAAAGAAGAGAATGATATAGCCATGTCAAACAAAGAAAACATAATGTAAAGGTCAAAGTATGAAGTTTATCTCAAACATAACATAATAATGATATTCTAAAAAGGTGTCATTGTTTTTCTCAACTAGAACTAGCCTAGATCCATCTATCATGCGTCGAGATGGAGCAAAGCCCTCGAGGTGCAAACATTTCCTCAGATTCCACGCTCCAAAAAGAAGGTTTGCACCTTGAGGGATTTGATCCCTCTCCGCCCATGATAGATCCAGAGTTAGGGATTGTTTTTTAATAGAGTTATGGAGGCATATTACACTTTGTATTTTTTTTTTTAATATACAATAAATATATAACATATAAAAAATATATTAATTTAAAAAATATTTTTAATATTGGTCAAATATAGTATTTTGTAGATATAGTATATACTTTAAATGAAATAATTGTAAATCAATTTTATATACAATGATAATGATGATGATATGATTGAACCTTAAGAAGGTAAGAAATTAATGATAATTCTTAGAAAGGTAAGAGATTACTCAAAAATTCTTGGAAAATGATGTTTATGTTGGAAAAACATTAAAAGAATGTTTCAAGATCGCCATAATTTTGCTTGATTGAAAGGTCAAGAAGGCTAATATTGTTAACTAAACCTTCAAGATTATTATTGTATAATATGTAATTAGTTTTACATTTTGTTTTTAAGGTTAATAAGTTACAGAGACACAAATGTCTCGTACCTAGATTGCACATGTATAAATAAGTAATTTTATTATTAATATGATGCTCTTTTATTGTGCTCTTTCATTGGGCTTGTATAGTGGTATCAGAGCCCGTTTGAGTTGGATAACTATAATTTGGATTTTAAAATTTTCCAAAGACCAAGTATTACATTAATATTAAAAAATTCCATGAGAAATAAAGCATAATAAACAAACAAGATTTGTGAATGAGAAATTTACAAATATAAACAAAAAATCTTTGGGGGAGCCCCCCAAGAAATTCCATGAGAAATAAAGAATAATAAGCAAACAAGATTTGTGAATGAGAAATTTACAAATATAAACAAAAAGTCTTTGGGGGAGCCCCCCACCCCGCTATTAAGAGGGGGTTAGCATAGCCAACCTACCCCATGCAACACAAATGCAAATAGGGATTAATACTCTTCATTCATATGCTAGACAACGCTATACTCAATCGCTCTAAGAAGAGAGACCTTGCTATCTGATTTTTTTGTTATCTTTAGGCTTCTCCTCCACTACATGTGGGACAATTCTCTCGAGAAATTGATAGTGACAAGATTGTCTTTGGCCCCTCTGAAAATTCTAAGGTGATAGGGGGCTGGAGATGATTCGTGTGTGCAGCAGCAACTCCTGGTACAGTACTCCCTCCAACGCCATGGCCCCGGGAGGGGGCCCTGAGGCCCCTCCTCCTTCGCCTCCTCCACTAAAGATCCTTGCATTGAGGAAGCTGATTGGTGACAGTAGTAAACACCCAACAAGGGAAACTCAACAAAAGTTGTGAAGAAACTCAACAGCATCCCCACAGTCGCCCTACCTGTTGAAGATTCTTGCAGATCTGCTTTGAACTTAGCTGAAAGAGGGCTCATCGGTCAATTTACAGTGCTATGGCCTTCCCCCAAGGTTGTCAAGGCGTGGATACATAGGAACTGACGACCACTAGTAAAGGAAGGCATCGGAAGCTTCCTGGTTGGTAAGGGCTTTTTTGTCTTTGTTTTTGATTCAATAGAAGATAGAAATCTCATCTTTAGGAATGTTCCAAATTTCATGGGACCTCAGGGTTTGTATCTAAACTCATGGTCATCAGACTTCAATCCGACACAAGATGTGTCGTCAGCAGTTCCAGTGTGGGTGTGCCTCCCTCATCTTCCACTGCACTGCTAGAACCCGAAGTCACTAGAAATTATTAGTAACACCGTGGGAAAATACATAGACAGAGCAGAGAGAAGGGATCAATATTCATGTGCAAGAATATGCATCGAAGTCGACTTGGAAATAGGGTTACCTAAAGCCATAAAGTTAACAATAGCAGGCTGGTCTTATATCCAAGAGTTAGACTATGAGCAACTACCATTCAAATGCAGAAATTGCCATGAATATGGGCATTTCACAGGATACTGCAAAAAAAAAAATGAGGAGGAAGATCTAGAGAAGTCGAAAGGAGAAAAATGGATCCAGGTGAAGAAAATAGTCCACGCCAAGGTGAGTAGCAAGAATAAAGGGAAAGAGGTATCGATGGAGTCTAGAACTCCCTTAACAGGAATGGCTCAAATAGAAGGAAGAGGAGAACAACCAAAGACAACGGCCTCAATAAACCCGTTTGAAACCCTCAACACTTCAGTCGAAATTCCAGAAACAGAGACAGAGGAGATTGAATGACAAGTCCCCTCACTTGAAGCAGAAAAGAAGAACATAGAAGTAACCCAACTTGACTCCCTAGCAGGAACCTTCTCCTCGCCCACATATGTAGAAATGACAAGGAAAAAACCCCCAGAAACCTCTGGGTCATCGGAAGACGAGACATTCGAGAGACCCTCTAAAAGAGTTGGAAGGAAATCTCATAAGGAAGCCAGGGAAGAAGAGGCGGAGAGGCAAAAAATGCAAGGCAACCAATCCACAATTGAAATGTCTATCGAGAGAAACACCTGAACAAGGCCCTCTAAGGGGGGATCAACTCACTCCAATTCCGTTAAATAATGAAACTAGTCTCTTGGAATTACAGAGGCTTGGGGAACCCTTCGAAAGCTGAAGCAATCAAAGATCTTCTGAAAATAGAAACTCCCAAGATCCTCATGCTTCAAGAGACTAAGATTGAAGGGGAAACCCTTCTTGAGATCAACAAATTAAAATGGGGAAAAAATGCAGGAAAGGCCTTAGTGCAAGAGGTACCTATGGTAGCCTAGCAACATTGTGGTTGAAGGAAAAGTATCAACTAGAAAGCTCCTTTGAGACCCGACATTGGATATTCACTGGACTTTGGCACCTCTCTAGTAAACTCTCCATCTCACTCTTCAACCTTTATTTTCCAGTCCACCTTATAAAGAAGAAATAATGTTGGCAGACCTTGTCTGATTTCTTAGACATTTACTCCCCTCAGAATATATACTGGATGGAGATCTCAACCTCATCATTGATCCAAAAGAAAAGAGAGGTGGACATAGTGGCAAGGACCAAACGCTTCCATTAGTAGAGGAGTTGATACTTCATTAGGATCTTCTTGACTTCAAACCGAAGAAAGGTATTTACACCTGGACAAATAATAGAGCTGGGGTAGAACACATCTCTACTCGCCTAGATCGCTTCCTAGCGCATAGCTCTTTGTTGCTAGGAAAAACACTGATCTCCTCAAAAATTCTCCCAAATCTGGCCTCAGATCACAAACCTATTCTCTTACAACTGGAAGAGGAAGAAAATTTGGGCCCTATCCCCTTTAGATTCAACCTGCTTTGGTAAGGGAAATAAGGCTTCATGGAAACTGTTCTGGAGGCATGGTCCATACCTGTGATAGGATATCCCAGCTTCATGTGGGAGCAGAAACTAAAAATAACCAAGAGAGCCCTGAAAAAATGGATTAAAGAACCCTCAAATTCTCCTACCATCAACAGAAAGGAGACAATCCAGTTTTTATCAGATTTGCAAATGGATTTGGAAAGTAAGGAGATCTCTGCTTCAGATTTAGAAAAAGAATAAGCTGCCCAAATCAAATCATTTCGCGCTTTCCGCCATGAAGAAGAGCTTTGGAGGCTTAAGTCTCGTAGCTTATGGCTTAAAGATGGAGATCGAAATACCTCTTTCTTGCATAGGCAATATAGAGCCCAGCTATCTCGCAACCATAGATCTGAAATCACTTGCTCAGATGGGACTGTGCTTAAAGGATAAGAACAACTAAAAAAGGCAGCAGAAGATCATTTCTAGAATCTATATAAAGAGGACGGGAATGGGAGTGAAGAAGTCACCTCTGAATTTCTCTCCGACATTCCATCTTTGGTAAGAAAGGAGGACAACATTTGTCTTACAAAACCTTTCTCCGAGGAAGAAATCTTTAAAGTAATATGGTCCATGGAACTAGACAAGGCACCAGGAACTGACGAATTCTCAATTCATTTTTACAGAATCTATTGGGAAATAATAAAAACTGATCTTCTGAGGATGATTAAATATTTTCATCAAAAATCCGAAGTGGGAAGTAGTACTAACTCTACCTTCCTTGCATTAATTCCAAAAGAAGTGAATCCAAGAACTTTTGACAGGTTTATGCCAATCTCACTCTGCAATGCATCATACAAAATCCTGACAAAACTGCTAGCAAACAGAATCAAACCACTGCTTGGGAAACTCATTTCTCCCACCCAAGGTGGCTTTGTCAAAGGGAGACATATATTGGACAATGTAATATAGGTACAAGAAGTCATACATTCTAGTTATCTTCGGCATGAGCAAGGTATGCTCATAAAGTTAGACATGGCAAACACATTCAACCGGGTAAATATTACTTTCCTATACAAAGTCCTCCTTTCATTTGGTTTCAGCTCTAACTTTGTCAATTTGATTAAAGCGTGTACTGAAAAGCCATGGATAGCTCCTTTAGTTAATGGTAGGCCAGCAAACTATTTCCAAGCCTCGAGGGGAATAAGGCAAGGTTGCCCCCTCTCCCCTTTCTTGATCATTCTAATGGCAAACTCGCTAAGTAGAAAACTAACAGCTGAAAAGAAAGCAGGGACAGCTCCAGGAGTCAGGTTGACGAAAAGGCTAGAGCCTCTCAATCATGCACTATTTGCAGATGACACTCTTCTTTTGGGTGGAGCCTCCATCAAGATAGCCAAAGTTTACAGTGGAATTCTTCAAAAATTCTACAACATATCAAGAGCTCTTATAAATAAAAAGAAAAGTGCAATATATGGGTGGAATGTGGATAACCAAGCAATTCAGAGAATAGCCCTCTTCTTAGGCTTTTTGGGATTCGCTTCTTTGGATAAAATCAAATATCTCGGGTTACCAATAACCTTGGGCCCTAACAAATTATCACTGTGGAAAGAGGTAATAAGCAAAATTAAGTCCAAGATTACAGCTTGGGGAGGTCAATGGTTCACCAATGCTGGCAAACTCATCCTTATAAAATCTGTACTGTCCTCCTTGCCTATTTATCAGGCTTCCTTTCTTCTAGCCCTAAAGAAGGTCACGGAACAAATCTCCAGACTTATTAGGGATTTTCTATGGAGAGGAGGAAGAGGAAACCAAAGAAAATCCCATCTAGTGAATTGGGATATAGTTAAATGCCCCATCTCTGAAGGAGGCCTGCAAATAAGAGACCCAGGCCTTGCCAATCTGGCTCTTGGAGGTAAAATACTTTGGACCCTCTTCTCAAACAGCAAACACCCTATTAGTCAGGTCATAAAGAAAAAATATCTAAAAGGCTCATCGCTAAGGATCACACAGATAGATAACAACATCAAAGTGACGTCGATATGGCATCTCTACCGTCGTGGGATAGATTTCTTCCAAAAGCACTTATATCACATTCCTGGCAATGGAAAAAACACGATGCTCTGGCAAGACAACATAATGGGACAGTGGCCTTTGAGCAAAAATGAAGCAATCAAAGAAATCATTTGGCTCATTTAGCAAGGAGTCCTCACCCTAGCAGATATCATGACATGGGACGACTCTGGAAAATGGCGAACTTGGGAAATACCTCGAGTTCCAAATCAAATGTGCAGTCAAAAGACCATCCTGGAAGAAGTGTTAATGGGACTAGCACAGGTTCACATGTGTTTGAAGAACAAATGGGGACGGGGAAAGACTGGAATCTACAACGCAAGGGATGGATTTGCCTCTCTTCAACCACAGCAAGCTTCGAGCCACACTGCATTTGTGTGGAAACAAGTCTGGGACCCTCTCGGTCTCCCCAAAATAAATTTCTTCACCTAGGTATTAATGCATGGGAAAGTGCTAACTGGTGACAATCTCAGTAAAAGAGGTGTTCACGGGCCACATCGGTGTTCTCTCTGCTGCAAAGCCCAGGAAACCATGGAGCATGCGTTTGTGGACTGCTCTTTTGCTGAAGAAGTCTGGGACTGCATCCTTCAAGGCCTCAATGTCTCTGCCCCATCGCAAGTCAAAGTAGCTAACCTTTTTAGCACATGGAGAATGTGTTATCCTCACATGACCCAAAGAAAAATAGCATGGAACAGAATCTGGAAAGCAATACCTAAATATGTCTGCTGGAAAATATGGCTCGCCAAAAATGACCAGATCTTCAACATCATTCCAAACTCCCCTTTGAAGGTGGTAGCAAAAGCAAAAGAATTACTCCTCAAGGCTGTGGCCAATCGTCCCCTTAAAAATGATAACATGCTTCTCTCAGAAGAAAAAAAATGGATGGGAAATTATATATTTCGAGACACGATAAACAACACCACTTGCCCGAGTGAACCTCTTGTATGGAGACTACGAGAAGCGGATGCAAGATTTCAAGCTTGGTGGAGGAAATAGTGTAAAACAAAAATCTTTTTTGATGATACCCCCAAAGGCAATCCAGGGACAACAGGAGCAAGCAGAGTGTTCTACTCCCTGGAGGGTATTCGTGAAGATAGCTTCAGCTGGGGACTTGGACAAAGAACCAACAACTAAGCAGAAATTCTTGGGTTGCTTAAATCCTGTCAAATAGCATGTGGAAAAGGCATTAAGGAAATACAAGTCTTCGGGGACTCAGAAATTTTGATAAAGATATTAAATTCGAAGGACCACTTGAGCAATCTGGCACTCAACAAGACACTTCAAAGATTGAGATATATGCACCAAGACTTCTTTTCCTATCTCCTTTTCCATATTCTATGTGGTTCAAATAAGGAAGCAGATGCAAAAGCAAACCTGGCATGCCTCTTGCCACAAGGAACCTTAAGCACAAATAATGAAGAACCTACATGGAACCTAATCCCGTAATCTAGAGTAAATCTACACATATGTAAGGAAAAGGAGAGCTGCAACTAAAACGAATCCTGAATATTGTATTTATGGTTGTTTTGGTTTCGACCCAACTTGTTTTAAATAATTAATATAATCGTTATAGTTAAAATAAATAAATAAATATTGTCTTTGGCTGAAAATTCATAGAGTTGGGGTGTACTCAATGATATTTATTTCAGGCTTAGGCATTAACATTTTTCTCTGGTCAATAATTGACATGAACTTGCATTGTAGGAAACTTGGATTCCTGGATTGAAGGCATTTGACTCATGTATTGGTCATTGAGCGATGGTAAAGGGATAAGCTTGGGGCAAGTAGGGGTCGCATCTTTGTGATGGTAACGAAAACTTCAAAGCTCAACATTGTAGGAGCGAGAGGTGTCAGTCTTCATCCAACTTACACATCCTCACTGGTTCATGTTTGGAGGGATGGTCTATACTAGGTAATGTTTTATATATCAAATTCCTCTAGTTTAGTCATTTTGTTCTCTGGTTATGTTTTTAGTTGTTGTATGATAGCTTGTTATGTTTTGAGCTCAACTGATGTGTGTGGCTGACCAAATTTTTGTGTCTCCTCGTAGTTATTAGACCTTGTTAGGCGTCTTTCATATGTCATTCATTTTCATATGGCTTCCTTTGATAGTTGTCATAAGCCTGGAACCCCCTAGGTTTTTCCTTTATCTGGTTTTCTCAATCTCAATCCCTCGGGTCTCCAAGTGTTGTGGTTAAGAAATCTAGCTAGGTTATTTCTTATTTAGTGCAGTATGCCCTAGCAAAAAATGTGTTGCCACTGGAGGAATAAGAGATTCAAGGGTCCTCAAGGCAGGTCGCGTGCCCAAGCCCAAAAAGTTGTAACTATCTTCCACTCTCCCACCTTCCTTGAATTTTTTGAAAAAAACGTCAACATGAAGCTTTCAACACTAGTGATGAATGAGCTTATTTTGGTTCAAAAATCAAAGTAGAGGTAGCCAATTAAATTCTTGGCCCTAAAGACACTAGGGGAAGACAAAGCTCGTACTTGAACTCCATCGCCCTTCATTAACAAATGAAAACACTTTTAGGCAGGGTCTTGAAAGAGAAACATGAAGCCCACAATGATATAATCTCTTCACTAAATGAAATGAAATGGGTGCAATGATATCAACACTCCTATCTTGCTAGTTTGGATTCCCATCTTGCTCGTCTTGAAAGCCATCTTTAGTGTGAACTAAAACTTCGTGCTCCAACTAGAACAAGTGCTCAAAACTTGACCGAGTCACTTCATCAAACTCTTGATGTTATACTGCCACTCTACAATTGTTTTTTTACTTTATATAGTCCAATGTTTGGTAGATATCAGAAGTTTCTCAATTTAGTTGCTTTTATTTTCAACTACATGAAATATGGTCAATTGTGAACACATTTGGTTTTCCTAGAGGCAAATTGAGACTAGACATTACATGAACAATGATATTATTTTTATTGGTGTATGAAGAAATTATGAAAAAATAAAATCTAAATTCACAACAGAAGAAAAAGGGAAAACATATATATATAATTATAATATTATATAATATTATATTATATAATATATATTATTTTCTTATATTTTCTTCTGGTGGCAATTAATAAACAAACCTTGAAAATAAATGTTGCCAGGAAGATAATCGGACATCCTAAAAAACAACTCTTTTTCATAACAAGAAACAATACTTTGCTTACTTGAAGATTGTTTTCTTCCAAATCAATCAATGCAATTGAAAGTACATATTTACAATCACTCTAGTCTAACTTATTTACAAAATGACGGTTTTCATGATTTTTTTTTTGGGTTAATTTTAATTAAAAATCCTGTATATATTTTTAAAAGCATGAGTTTAAGTTGTTTGATAGAGATTTCTTGTGATGTTGAATCCATTAATATATTCAAAAATATATTTTAAACAGCAAAAAATCACATTCTTACTTGACATTATATCACCAAATTTAAGTGAGAAACTAATTTCTCTATAATTAAACAAAATAGCCTATCAAATTAAATTACCATTTAAATTTATTTCCATCTAGCATTTTGACATTTTAAGAATTTTATTTCCTATAAAGACATATTAAAAACAAAGTATGAAGATGATTTGTTGGTTCAAAACACCTCGACAAATGAATTTTAATGTGATTATCGCGCAAAAACTTTTTTCATAAACTTATTATAGATCACACAAAGCTCAATTCAATATTAAAAACAAACCAAAAAACGAAATCTGATTAAATGCATTTTGTACTTTGAAACGTGTGCGTTTAGAGGATTGAGATGATTTTAAAAGTTGTTCATCTTCTCTGTGCCACGTCAATCCCTATCCTCTCATCCGTCGCTGTACCTCTGCGTACGCCATTAGTTTCGCATACCATCTGCCCACCTAAATGCATAGCCACGTAGTCAACTTGGTTTTGCTAGTTGCACACAGACCAATGAGGTGCAAAGAATCTAAGAGTTTAAATTATTAAAGTATTAATAACAAATTAAAGTAAAGGTAAAATTATATATATAAATATAATTTCCCCTTTCCCAATTAATTCTAGTTTCCATTTCCTACCTGTCATTCCCGGCCGCTATCTATTTTGTGCCGAGAGGACACTGCACTTACCATTCCAACTACGCAAACTGCCAATTCCAATTTCCGTGTGATTCGATTAGCTACCCTTAACTGACTCGAAGTTTTTATTCGAGGTACGAATCGAATTCTCGAATTTCCGTAATTTTTTTCACTATTGGAACATATCTGACAGTTGGTAGAAAGAATATCGAAATGGCGGTGGACGGATCAGACGTGGACTTTGGACATGACGGTGAAAGAAGAGAGATGCGTAGAGGACAGGTAGTGGACTCTCCGCTAAATATAGCGCAAAAATTGGGCCGGTCTCGCCCAAGGTTTCATTTCATTTGAGATATGCGGCGGCCTCCTTATCCTAACAACGTTGTCAAAAGGCTCCTCGCTTCTCCGTCAGATAGGTGTGGGTAACAATAAGATGAAGGTGTTTGACCCGAAAGGCCGGTGGGCACTGGGATGGTCGGTCGTCTTTGCTTTTAAAATAACTTCAAGAACCGCTGTTGCCAATGTCGAACAAGATGGGCACGACACGCACAATACTGGCGGTGACGATTTTATTGTTGGGATGGCTCTGCATACTGTCGGATGCTTCTACTCGTGTTGGGGGCATCCGCGACATACCGGATGTGGAACACAATAAAGAGATTCAAGACCTTGGGCGATTTGCCGTCGATGAATACAACAAGCAACAGGTGGCCTGTGTGTGTATATTGTGTAAAATTTTGTGATTTATATTCCACTAATAGGTATATGCACTTCAAAATTAATTGAGGGTTTTCTTGGCTTTGTGCAGAATGTGAGTCTTTCGTTCTGTAAAGTGGTAAAAGCGGAGGAGCAAGTAGTGGCAGGCGTGCGGTACTACCTTACAATAGAAGCCAAGGATGGCGGCAAAACCGGGGTGTATGCAGCCGAAATATGGGTGAAGGCATGGGAGAACTTCAAGCAGCTTCTTGATTTCAAGCCTGTGCAGACCCCGCATTAACAATACTCTCGTTCCTCTACAATATCTCTTGTTTTCTTCTTTTCTGAAGTTTGAAGGTTCACTCAATAAGAATGTACTGATGGTGTAGATTCAAGTAATAATAAGCTGAATGTCTGTTTATTAATTCTGCCCACGAGTTTGAAGGTTTATTAATTCTGCCCACGAGTTTGAAGGTTTAGACCAGGCTTTGGTTTTGTAAATATTCGTTACGTTGACGAACCAAAATAACTGTTCCAAAATAAAAATGGAAAGATGCTTAAATATCTAAAAGTCAAATTTAAATAATCTTAACAATAATATATTATGTAATACTGATATCAAATCATAACCCAACCATTTAAATGCACTTTTATAATCCAATTATCTAAGACACGGTTGTCGTTAAAGCAAAGGCTAAACAGTCTCTTTTGAAAAAGCAGTAGTCTTTCAGTGTCTCTAGTCTAAATTGGATCTCTTTTGGAAAAGCAGTAGTCTAAACAGACTCTTCTTTGTATTACCCCCAAAATTATAGAAATTAAGTAAGATTTTCATAAAATTTGGTAGGATTTTTTGTAAATCTAAGTCATAATTGTTAAATTTTAAGCTTTTGGGTGTTCTATAAGTTTTTGGTGGTGCTAATCATTCCCACCATTAAAAATATGATTCAAACATGGTTTTTTTACCCAGAAAATTATAGAAATTTCAATAAGATTTTCATAAAATTTGGTAGGGATTTTTGTAAAGCCAATCGAACTTTAAGGTTTTGGGTGCTCCAGAAATTTTTGATAATAAGGAATCTATTTCCACCATCGATTCAAATATAATTACTGATTTACACACCACTTTTGACCATTCAAACAATTCCTTTACATCCTTCCTCTTTTGAAAATAGTTAAACCAACCATTTCCTACCGTTTTCGTCTTGCGATAACATTTGTGTTCGCAAAAACCGAGGGCAATGATATTATGGATACAATTTGCAGTCTTGCGATAACATTTGTTTTCGCAAAAACCGAGGGCAATGATATTATAGATACAATTTGCAATAGGAAATATGAGTGGTACTTAAATCTGCGAGTACCTCTGGCAGAATGCCCGCGAGAGTGTGTAGTATTTTATGCGTTCTTGCATATGTTCGCCCACGTTCAACTCCATAAACCGTGGGCTTTTGTTGCTGCGTAGCGTGAATCAAATGGCGAGCCTATTTGTTTATTGGTTCAAAGTACTCGTGTTTCCACTTGCCCGCCACGTTCTGCAGCAATGTATATCCATTTTTTAGATAATTCAAATAAAACATAATCAAGTCAATAAAATTATAATTTTTAACGTGGAGAAATTAAGTATATTATTTTATAAGAAATATATTTAAAAATATTTTAGCATTTTTAGGATGGAGATGATTAATAAGTTAACGGAGGTGATAAGGATTGGATCACTATTTTTATGGGGAACAATAATAGTATATTTTATATGATAGGAAGATGGTTTGGCTACTATCTAGAGTGTTTTAGTGATAAAAAGAAAATGAAAAAGAAAAAGATTTGGAAAACCATTGTAAAATAGTATATTAGAAATTATGGATGGTAAGAAACAAAATCATATTTCAAAATGAGGAAATATATATTATTAAAGTTATAGTGAAGATCAGAATTCTCACTTGAGAAATCTTCAAGGCCAAATGGATAAAGGATTAGGATATCAATTTCAACCCTCTCTCATTGGGTCAACTCATTTATCATATCTCATTCACCAACGCAAAAAAGCACTCTAAAATCAAAATAATAGGAGAAGACTTTAAAGAATGGGTATCCCACCATAAAAATTGCATCCTATTCTCATATAAAAAGAAAAAGTAATATAATAATAAACTTAATACCTATGAATTCACTTTTTTTATGTGTTTACAATTAAATTTTTAAAATTTTAATATTAGTGAAAAAAAGTCAATAACATTATAATTTCAATTCAATAAAATTATAATTTCTAAAGAGTGAATATATATATGGATGTGAGAAATTAAGTATATTATTTTATAAGAAATATATTTAAAAATATTTTAGCATTTCTAGGATGGGGATGATTAATAGCCTGATGGAGGTAATAGGCTCTCATATCACCATTCTATGCAAGAACAATCATGCAGCTTAATAGTATATCTAACATAATAAGAAGATGGTTTGGCTACTACCTAGAATCTTTTAGTGGTAAAAAGAAAATGAAAAGGATTTGGGAAACAACTGTAAAATTGGTATGCTGGAAAATATGGATGGCAAGAAACAAAATCATATTTCAAAATGAGGAAACAAATAGTATTAAAGTTTCAACCATGATCATAGTTCTCACATGAGAAATCCTCAAGGCTAAAGAGAAAAAGAGGATACCAATTTAGACCCTCTTTGATTGGGTCAACTCATTTAACATATCTTCTTCACCAATGCAGATCATAACCCCCAAAGAGTGCTCTAAAATCAGAATAATAGGAGAAGACTTTAAGAAATGGGTATCTAGTCATAAAAATTGCATCCTATTTTTTTATGGGTAGCAAAAGGAAATCCAGGGATGGAAGGAACTAGAGGGGTGGTCTTTTATCCCAAGAATCAACTGGAATAAGAATATCTTTGGGGATTATAATAGATAACCAATAATTTTCTAAAGCCTACACTCTCTTTCAAGGGATTAACCAAGCTATGGAAATGAATTCTCAAGAAATCACTATGAGAGATTTCCTTCTTATCATATCAAGGAGAATAAAAAATACTCTCCCTCGGGATATACAACTTGCTCAGCTAAACACAAGAGTTGTCAAGATCTTGAATCATACCCCAAGATCCCACATCTAACATGTGTTGAGAGTAAATACCTCTAAATAACAACCCAATCATGGGAATTTTCTCTCCAAAAGGGAAGGCTTGAGTGGGATGGTTGACTAGTATATGAGTTCGCATAAAAAGGAGGCTCTAGGATCCCCTCTCTGCATGTTCCATGGACTTTGAAGGGACATATAGGTGCCTTGATTTAGAGACGATGCCTAGAAGTTTCATTATCAATGTCAAAGGGTGTGCATCAATCATGCTAAGGAAGGTTTTATATTTCATCATTCCTCATTCCCTCAGAAGGGACTTTGAAGGCACATATAGGTGCCTTGATTTAGAGACGATGCTTAGAAGTTTCACTATCCATGTCAAAGGGTGTGTATCAATCATGCTCAGGAAGGTTTTGTATTTCATCATTCCTCATTCACTCAGAAGGGAGAACCGATGTATTGAATTAGTATTGAACATGGAGTTTTCAACTTGTTAGCTTCATAAGGAGGGAGAGTTCCATTATTATGTGAAGTAAAGTGTTAATTTATTAATTATGCATGAGGAAGATAGTACATAAGTAGTATGGCATGGTAAAGTGGTGGTGGTTGGTGAAGAATGACTTTGTTCAAGGGGAGAAGTTATTAATGGACAAGTCATTGGTTTTGTGGGCTTAAGTATCTTGGTTACTCATCTTTTGGACCTATGATTCAAAGCTAAACCTAGGTCCTCCATATTTTTCATTCAGTTGTGTCTTTGCCTTAGGATATATTATTGGGCCCCTCTGTGGCAATCTATTGTTATTCATGCTTTTGGTTTTGCTTTGTTTGTTGCTCTAAGATACTACGATGTCCCTATATCGATAGCTACTATCAATGCCTCTAATGGCGCTCACCCTTGTGATCTTGTTAAGGCCGAGGCTAGGGGATTTTGCAGTTACCTGCAGTTCACCTTTTAGGACAAAAAGTGTGCATTGATGATATTCTCAAGAGAACCCTAGACATAAGTAAAGCACTCAATTCTCAAGCTACAACTATCATCTAGATTTTCATGTATCTCTCCCTTATTCATCCCTTGGCCAAAATTTTGAAATCAGTTTTTATATAGGTCATATATGTTTCACTCTATACTCGTTGTCAAACGTACTCACTATCCATTCCTCACCTTCAAAAAAAATTACCAAGAGACAAATTTGGAGAACCCCATGAGTGGGAAAGGAATTTGCAATGACCTTAGGAATTCTTTGAGATGTTTATTCCATGACAATGTCATTGATTACATGAATTGAATCTATGGAGTTATTCATTAAACATATCACAGTATCATTATTCAGTCATAGTGTCATTATTGATTACATGAATTGAATCTATGGAGTTATTCATTAAACATATCACAATATCATTATTCAGTCATAGTGTCATTATCGATGGATATATTCTTGGAAATATTGTTTCATATTTTATGGATTGTTGGTTTCCTAATGGTGTAGTCATTGGCATTTGAAAAACTAGGTGAAACTCTCCCCAAAATTTTGTAACATTCAAGATCGAAATAAATAAATTTTGTATTTATGTTTTCGAATAGGAATTGATTTCCATGTGAAAAACTAGGTGAAACTCTCCCCTAAATTTTGTAACATTTAAGATCGAAATAAATAAATATTGTATTTATGTTTTCAAATAGGAATTGATTTCCATGGATAAGTTATGATTTAAAATACTTTCAGTTTTTGGCTTCTTACTACTTTAAGCTATCAAGACTCTTTTCATTTAAGTTAAGATAAATTTATATGAATATATAATTTAATATCACCATAATTTTATAACAAAATTTTACCATTCAAAATACAACAAATTGTGTTTGCCTTTTCAAATGTAAATTGGTTTCCATGAGTGTAAGTGATGATTTAGAATAATTTCAGTGTGGGGCTTTTTTATTAT
>APFE030070564.1:208378-243096 GCA_000404065.3 Pinus taeda | reverse complement strand
TGACACTTGCGAAGTACTTCCGTCATCTAATTCTGGTGAGAATTCTAGGGCATCTTCTGTTTCTTCTATGTCATTATCTTCACTGTTTGAATCATTGGTTGCTTCACAATTATATAGGTTCTTTGGTTCTTTTCCTTTAGCACATTTATGTTTGGGGTCCCATTTCTCACCACAACATTTACACTTACCCTCTTTTATCCTTTGCATTTCCACATTAGATTTTTCATCTTCACGACGATGTGGTGGAACATATCTTGTATTATTTGAGTCCACATACTGGGGTATCTTTCGTCTTGAATATGTTTTTTCTGCTTTTGACCAAAATATTGGTTCAGATTTCTTTTCGGCGGTTTTTGCTTTCCATCTTGCTACTTCTATTGATGTAATGTCATGCATCTCAAGTTCTGCTTGTAAATGGGTTTTGAGTCTTAAGACGTATGATTGAATCAGACGAGATTCTGATAACCCAGGTACTCGTGTTACTAAGGTCTCCCATTCTTGAGTGTATTCGTCCACACTTCCTTTTTGTCGTAACTTGATGAGTTTTGAAAAAAACTCTTCTTCTCTTACACCTTGGAATCTTTTAAAGAAGGCATCTTTAAATTTTCTCTAGCTAATGACGTGTGTTTTTTTTTCCACCACATATACCAGTTATATGCTTCTCCTTCCATTTTCATGGATGCATGCCTGAGCTTTTCGTCATCGTCATTGATGTCATATATCTCAAAGTATTCTTCTGCGTTATTTATCCATGCAACATTCTTTTTTTCGTTTCCATCGAATTTAGGCATCTCGACCTTTGCCCTTCGCTGGTATGTTGCTAATGGTTGAGCGAAAAAGGGGTGTTAATTGGTAAAGTTATCCCAGAGTTGCTTGTTTGTAAAGGCTGTGTTACTAACTTCTTGGTGGGGTGTTGCTGATTTTCTTGGGGATTCAACTTTTTCATGAGAGTCTGTTGATTTTGTTGAGTCTGATGAGATGTGTTCTTGATTCTCTTCATTTTATTTTAGTAGTTGTTCAGGTGTACAATTCATTTTTTTACACAGAAGTTTCAGCATTGTTAAGACATCTCTGATGTTTACTTCTATTTGGACATGTTGATTTTCCATCTTTATTTCTATTCGATTTGTCGTATCGTGAAGATTTTTTATTTCGTCAGCTTGCTCCCCAAGCTTGATCTAGAATTCATTTAATTTTTTACTGACCTCGTCATGGTTGTTATTTATCTTATGCTCCGAATCCAACAATTTTTTTTGAAAATCTGCCATTGTCATTGTCGACATTGAGCGGGTTTGCGGGGCGTGTATTTATCTGCTAGCTTAAATTTATTTATTTTTAATTATATGACATAAGTTTTTTTTTTTTTTTTTTTTCTTTAATTAAAATAATTTTAATTAATTAAATACTTTATTAATTAAATTATATGTGTTTATATATATATATATTATATTATTTAAATTAATGTCATATAACGTTATGTATATTGAAAATATATATTGGATGAGCGTTATATATATTTGGAAATAACGTTATATAGTTGACCGTCACGACCACCTGCCAAAGTCACGTCTTTTGAGCAATCGGGATGGTTTTAACTGCCCGCAGAGATCACCGTATGGACAGCAGGTTCACTGCATGAAATAGTGGACGAGATGTACAACAGACAGACAACGGATGACTGTGGACAGTGGATGGGACTGTGGACAACGGATGGGGCTGTGGACAGTGGACGGGCGGATGGACGCGGAGACGGGGTGTGCCGAAGACTACGTACAAGTGCAGAAGACTACAGACTGCGATGCCTAAACAATGTGGGTTGGGGAAAGCTACGGTGGGCAGAGATGGAACGTGCTGTGGGCACGATACAATGCAGCGAAATGGCGGGCAGCGGAACAGTGATGAATACGTGCAGATGGCCAGCGAACAAGAGCAGCGGAGCAATACGGTCTATACAGCGGATAGCGGAGTCAGCGGATGTACAGCCGGAGAACCGACTTCCTCTGATACCAGATGAAGCAAAAAACTTATGATACACAGAATTATATGTATAAATATTTTATTAAAAAAGATGAATAGACAGATGGTGATGATTACAATGGGGTTCCTGGCTTATATACTGCCATGGCACCCCTTTGGAAAGGGCATGATCTTATGATCGTGCCCTTTCGTCTAACTAAACCTAAAATTAAATAATAAACCTAAATAATTTAATTTTTTTACATAACAACAAGATGACCAAGGAGGTCTTAGATGTATGACAATGACTCTTTTGACTTCATAATTTTATGACAAACCTAGAAGCACTCAATGGGTGCTTGATCTATAAATAAAATTTTCTTGAGCATGAAACCCATGCATCGAGAGTGACAATAATAAATTTCTTTTTCTCATTCACCAAATACATAAAATCATGATTATAATAGATATTATGAAGACCGAACTTAGTTACATATTTCAACACTCTCTCTTAACTAGGGGGGTATTCATAGTCTATACATGGTACTTGGTCATTCTCATAAGAAGAGTCAGATTGGTAAGCCATCTCATAAGCTATTTTATCAGCTTATATTTGTGCATCTCATCATATCAACCAACAGTGTCACATAGTAAAGGCCTTGACGAACAACTCTATCTCTCGACAAGATTAGAGCACAATGCCGAGGAGACCAATGATTTATAGACGCTTTCATCATTGTCTCTCAAGGCACAAACCCCATCCAGATGTTCACAAGGTATGTCCTTCTAGGGTAATCCCTGTCTTGGAATAACACATCCTCAAGGAATTTCCTCTTCTACTATTACCTATTGGATGCCCTACCACATCCTCAAAGCATATCAAAAACCATATGCTTAATCCTCTATTCTTTCTTCATAACATGGAGACAAGAATGTTGTGTCTATCTGTCCCTCTCAACTAGGGAGGAGCTACACATTCCTATAAAAGGAATATTCCCAATCTCCCTTTTAACAAGGGACTTGCCCAAGCTCCCTCTCAACTAGGGATTTGTTTCCAACAACAACTATCTACTCTTTGGTGGAGATCATGGTACTATCATCTGCTTGTAGGGCTCCTCCTTTCGATGTCATGGACTTCAACTTCTTCATCTTCTAGAACTTCTTCTTAGGGCATCAACCATCTTCTCCATGACTTTCCCTTCAATGAACCATAGTGTTGAATCAATAGTCATGTCATCCTTCTCTTGATCAAAAAGTGATTTTCTAGTCCACATTTGACTTTTCTTCATACAACTACCTCTTCCAACTCATGTTTCTTTCAGGATCTTCCATCCAATTTCATGAGTACTAGTTGTAGGTGGCATCTACAACTCTCTTTCGGTAGTCGTGTTTCAACCCAACCTAATGTTTTCAAAAATCAAGATAAACATTAAATCAAAGTTACCTTTTTGATGATGGCCTTTCGTCATGACATCAACTTCTTGCAACATCAACATCCTGCACATGTATGAATCCATCTCCAAGACATATATTACTAAGGTTTTCTTTTTCCAATATCCATATTAGGGTCTTCATACCTTCTTCTTCCATGGAGATGTCATAGCTAATTCTTCTAGTTATCGGATGTTGATTACTTAACTTATCTTACATGACTATAGTTGCATCATTCATGAAATCTTCTTCCTTTCTTCACATATTGCTTCCCCAGGAAATTCTATACATAGTTGCTTCATTATAGGAACCATAATTGTCAACCACCTCATCTTTGATATGAGGTCATATTATGTTGATTGCATCTTAGCAATATGTAGAAGAGTTCAAGGCACATTGTCTACATGCCTTCATGCATCATTCTAATGGAAGGGACCCTTCCTTGATCATGCTCACGAGATAGATCATTCAACCATGTTATCTGTAACTATATGATGACGTGACTTTATCTATCAAATATATACATACCTCTTCCTCCTTTTTGTTATCTAGACTTTCTTCTAGCAGCTTCCGTTCCTTGCTTGAAGATGAAAGTACTTCAACCAACTTCTCATGTTTCACATCTTTGTCATCATACCATCATCCTTCTAACTGTTGATCCACATAGGTGGAATGTAGACCATCTGCAAGACGCTTCTTCTAAGTAGAGGTGAATCTTCTAACAAAGATTCCAATAAAGGATCTTAATGATCCTCTTTCTGCAAATGCTCCTTTCTAATGCTGATGATGTATGATGATCTCTTTATCTTCTATCTTGCTAGATGACTTCCTCCAATCATATAGATTTCTACTTCGGTTGTCCTTATATGTTTCCAATGCAGATGCCATGAGCTACTTTCTAACAACCATGTAGACTCTCTACTTCAGCTATCCTTCC
This sequence comes from Pinus taeda, assembly GCA_000404065.3. Taxonomy (NCBI): domain Eukaryota; kingdom Viridiplantae; phylum Streptophyta; class Pinopsida; order Pinales; family Pinaceae; genus Pinus; species Pinus taeda. The sequence continues at coordinate 238,772 of APFE030070564.1, read as the reverse complement.
ATGCTTCTATGATGATGTCATTTCTCTCTTGCTATAATGCATCCTATCATACTTGTGATGCTTTCTATTCTCATCTATAACTAAAAGGAACTAAGGAAATTATCTCAGTCATAGTAGAGATCTTTCTCTTCCTCCTTTGATTTCTTCTTTTTAGGTTCTTCTATTTCTTCGGTGATATGAGCTTCATTTCTTTCTTTTCTCTTGTTGTTGTCCTTCTGGAGTTTGACATAATTCTTTTTGTAGTGCCTATATTCATTACACTCATAACATTGGATCTTTGACATATCTATCTTCTTCTTTTTCCAAGGATCAAACTTTCCTTTTGTCCTAGCCATGGTTGCATATGCTTGAACTTGTTCATTTGATCCAACATCACTCCTTGCCTTCAACCGAGCTTCTTCAATCTTACATAATGACCAATGTTCACTGAATGGAGTGGCTTCCTTCTTTCCATAGACACTTGATACAAAGTTGCCCCATTCATCAGGTAGTGCATTGAGCACAACGGTGGCAATTTCTTTATCAGACATTATTTCTCCTAGTTCTTGAAGTTGATCTCTTGTTTGTGACACCCTCATAAGGTATGAGGCTATCCCTTCTTCCTTTGATACCTTCATTTTGTATAGTTCGGTTCTCAATGACATAACTTCCCCTACAGTGCTTACGGAAAATAATTCTACTAGCTTATCAAAGATTTCTTTTGATTTCTCCAACTTTGCTACATAAGTGATGAGGGAATCCTTGATTGATTCTATGAGCCCTTATTTCCCCTTTTATATACTTCAAAAGTGCTTGAGCTTCCTCTTGAGATGATTTGGAGATTGAACCGTTAACATGTCCAATAACTCTATTCTCTATGACTATCAAATCTATCCTCTTCTTCCATGCAAGGAAATTTGATGACCCAACCAATTTGTTGCTTTCCTTGCAGAATGAAGTCATTTTGATAGTAGATTTAGACATAAACATAAATATACTTACTTGTCAAGTGAAGATGTTCCTAGATGATGATATCTTCAACTTGATGCCTTTTTGATGATGTTGCTTCCTTGATGTTCTTCAAGAATATTTGAGATGTGATCTTTGCTTCAATGTGAGGGAGATCACCTTGATGTCTTAGATGATGTTAGCAATGCTTCTTCTTGCTTCCTTGGATGATAATGTAGAATGTTGAGGCTTCCCGAGGTACTTCAAATGTAGAGTTCTTATTTCAATGGAGGTAGGGTTTTTGAGGTCTTTTTCTTCTTCCAAGAGTTGTGATGATGAGATCCTCGTGATGAGATGGATTTCCCTTTTTGGTGCTCCTTAGTTTGCTCGACCGTTATGTATCCTTCTTTAATGATGTGATCTTCAACCTGCCTCTTTTTGTCTTGTCACCTTAGCTCTTATACCATGTTGAGAAATATAGGGGCAACTCAATTAGGTGATTTCTCTTACTTTGATAACTGCTTGTGATGTCTTTTTACTTAACTTGATTAGCTTATTCTTTGACTTGATTATTATTGTGTTTTCTATCATCAAACAACCACCAAACAATGAAGAGCAAAGAGACAAGAGGACACAAAATGTACGCTGCTAGCCAGGGCCAAAACCTCTCCTCTTGAGAGGAAAACTCATAAGAATTTTTCTCTTCTTATAGAATCTTCAAATGACAAATTCCAAGAGCTAAGACCCTTGACAAAGACCCCTCCAAGGCCAAGTCGACCTTGTTGATGAGATTTCCTTACAAAGCTTACAACAACGAACTTTTACCTTCTAGCAATAGCTTTGACCCCAACAACTTCGACCCCAACAACTTTTCTAGCAACTGCGACCTACCCAACAACTTCGACTTGTCCAACGAATCCCAACAACTTCGACTTGCCCAACAACTTCCAACAATTTCGACTTGCCTAACAACTTCCAGCAACTTTAGAAACCCTAACACAAGAGAGAGGGAGGTCCAAAACTTCAATCTTGCTTCTTTTCTTCTTATCCTTGATTTTCGTCCTTTTCTTCTAGTCTTGTTGTTTCTTTCTTTTGGAGATCGAACTTGCTTCTTGTTGTGTCCAAATGAGGTCAAGTTCCTTCTTACATTTAGGCTTTCCAGGGGTACGAATTGCTTCATGAGGTCAACTTGATCTTTCATGTAGGCCAACTTGTTGTAGCTTGTTGACAAGGTCTTGGAGGGTCTTTTATGACTCAAATAAATTTCTTTTACATAATACAAGATGCCCAAATGGGTCTTACATGTATGAAAATGACTTTTGACTTCATAATTCTATGACAAACCTGGAAGCACTCAATGGGTGCTTGACCTATAAATAAGTTTATCTTGAGCATAAAACCCATGCATCAAAGAATGACAATAATCAATTTCTTTTTCTTTTTTCATCTTTCATCATATACATAAAATCATGATTACAATAGATATTATGAAGACCGAACCTTGTTACAGTTTTCAACAACCTTATGGTCTTAAACATACTTTGAGTTGCTCTTAAAACAAACCTTGTAGGGATTCCTTGCAGTGCTCCCTCTGAATTTAGCCATTATCTTTATACTTGCAATACATATTGACAAATACTACCAAGCAAAATATGTGATACCAAAAACATGATGTTAATTTGTCAATCTAGGGTTTCTATATGACTAAGGTTTTCATATACCACTTGGAGTTTACAGTCTTAGATATCAATACCAATATTAACAACTTTCGATAATGAAGACAAACCTTAGGATCATATAAGCTACTAACCCAAAAATATCTTATGTTAGACCCTTAATAAATGAATATATATTATACATACCTCATAATTACATAGATTTGCTATAAGGGCCTATTCTTTTGGTTGCTATGAATTCCTTATTATTTATTTTCTTCAAGGTGAATGTCAACTTCAAGGTATTTTTCATTGTATCTAATAGTCTCTTTCTTGAATATATATATATATATATGTTTGCTACTTTGCTACAAGACTTTAAGATGGGTCTCAATCACTGTCAGATTTCGGTCTCCTTTCTATGCAAAGTCGAAATAGGAGTCTAGACTCCCTTTTTCTTGGTAACTGTAGCCTTCAGTTCGGATCTGCTTTAAGATTATATAACCCTTTAAACAAGAAACATGCTCAGTACTTCTTTTTATATAGCTTGCACTTTGAATGCACATAAGTAGGCTATGGATTTTGTTTTTCAAAGAGACTTTGCTTTAGAACTTTGGCACTTTTGAAAATGGCCTACAAATAGAACTTATGTTCAAAATAGTCCTCCAGCGAATTCGATCTCAAATCTCCTTAGTGCATAGGTGTAGAATGAGTATCTTAGAGCTCAGAGTTTCGATACCTTGGAGATTGTCTTTCTAGGGCAAAGATAGGAGTTTTGCACAGAAATTCAGAAATTTGGATGGAGGTTCCAGACCTTGCGAGGTCTCTTTTGACCTTTGCCCCTATGCCAAGAAGTATGACCTCCCTTAGGCGGGTGGACAAGTCTTTCGTCCTTCCAAAAATAAGGTTCATTATACCTTTGCTCCCTTAGAATAGGTTTGTCTTTATAACAGAGATTAGGGCCGAATAAGGATGCCCAAGAGCTTAGATCCTTTTGTTAATGAATGCGACCTACAGAGGTTATTATATTAGCCTTTAGGTCTCCTTAAATAGGGCTTGTATGCCCTCCAAATACTCTCGCTAGCCTTGACATTATTTTTGTAATTAGGACCAGAAATTCGTTCTTCTTGCCTTCACTGATTCGGTCTACAGTAATTGTACTCTTTGAGATGGTATGGATCCAAATTGATCTTCTTTTCCACCCTCTTTTCAAAGTCCTAGCTTTGAAACCATGTTGAGAAATTATATGGATTAGAATCTCTAGGTAGATTTCTCTTAGACTTTGACATTTTCTTGTGATTTCTATTTTCTTCTTATTAGTTCTTATTTCAGTGTATTATGTTCCATTCATAAAGACAAATGCCAACAAAGAAGGTCACAACAAGGAACATAAGGTGTAGGCACTCAGCTAGGGCAAAACTCCTATCTAGGGGAAAACTTAGTTCCACTCTTCCGCTAGTATATTCAAATCAAGATGAGACAATCCAAGACCCTTTAGACCTAGACAAAGACCTCCTCCAATCACCAAGTCAACCCTTCCTTCCAGTGGATGATCCCTGCCAAAGTCTCCAAGTGTCAGCTTCTCAGTTGCTACTTCAATCTAGAATTTCGACTCCCCAGCTACAGATCTTCGACCCCCAACTTCGCAATTTTGGACCTGCAGTGGATTAAGAAATTTTGCCCCAATAATAGTCCAGTAACTACCTTTATATATAGCCTTTCTGTTGGGTTGAATAGCCCTATTCCAGGTCGACTTCATGAGGACAAGGTTGACTTGGTATGGAAGTGACAAATGACTCTTTTGACTCAAAATAATTCTTTTTACATGATACAAAAGCCCAAGAAGGGTATAGTAAAAATGACAATGACTCTATTGACTCAAGACAAAACCTAGAAGCCTTCGATGGAGGCTTTGATCTAAAAAACATTGACCCAAGCATGACACACATGCTTTAATAAGTTAATTTCTTTTATGATAAAATTTCTTTTTCTTTCTTTTGACAAATACATTACATCATGACTCAAATACAATTATGAAGACCAACACTATTTATATTTTTCAACAAACCTTGAAATCTGATAATGGAGGGGAATACACCCTAAGGAGCTCGTTGCCTTTTGTAAAGAAGTTGGAATTCATAGGGAGTCAATAGTCCATTACAACCCACAACAAAATGGAGTTGCTGAAAGAAAGAATAGATCTATTGAAGAACCTGTGAAGGCAATGATGAATGATCAAGGTCTGCCTATGTTTCTACGGAGTGATGCATCTGTGAGAACCATCTACATTCAAACTAGAAGTCCTCGTTGAATTTTGGAAAATAAGACTCCTTAAGAAGCGGTCACCAGACATAATCTTCAGGAAAGAAAGGAATATTCGTTGGATATAGTGAGTCATCAAAGGCCTGTAGAATATGTGATCTAGGACAAAAATAGGTTGAAGTTAGTAGGGATGTGACATTTGATGAGAATGTGGCCTATTATAAATCCAAAAAAGTTCCCATCGACTCTAATAAGGGCGAAGAACATGAAGCTCCCAAGAAAAAAGAAGATTCTGGACCATCAAATTCTTCAAAACATCCTGTTGATCATCAAGAAGAGCCAGAAGGGCCTAACGATCCAGTGGACCCAATTATTGTCCCTGAAATTAGGAAGAGATCAACATGGCTTAGATCCATTTTGCAGGAAGCAGAAGGACATGCAACACCATGTGGATCCTTCAGGGAAAGTAAGAGACCAAAGAGGTATTTTGGTTATGCAACTCTGATGACTAATCTAATTGATTTTGAACCTTCCACCTATGAAGCAACAACTAACTAGTAAATTTGGAAGGATGCGATGTTGGAAGAATACCAATCGATTATGAAGAATGATGTATGGGAAATTGTGCCTAGACTTGAAGGAAAATCAGCGGTGTTCTCAAAATGGGTATACAAGCTCAAGCATGCAATGGATGGCAATATTGAAAAATACAACGCGAGATTTGTGGCTAGGGGGTTCTCCTAGAAAGAGGGAGAAAACTATGGTGAAACTTTTTCTCTAGTTACCAAGTACACTACCATTAGATCTATTATTTCTATTGCCTCTTCTATGGGTTGGAATTTACATCAAATCGATGTAAGATTTGTTTTTCTTGATGGTGTGATTTGTTGAAGAATCTAGGGCAATTAGGTGTAGTGTGATTATTCTTGACTTGATAACAATTTGTGAAGTCTTTTTACAATTTGTCTTGTTAGCGTAATCTTCTTCTTCTTATTATTAATGCACGTGTGTGTACTTCATCAAAATGCTATAAAAAACATAAGAACAAGAACACAGGATGTTGGCTCTCTACCAAGGCTAAAACCTCTCTTCTCTTGAGAGGAAAACCCTTCGGTAAATTTCTCTTATTGAAGCTTCTTATTGGTCAATGCAAAACCCTAGACCCTTGACCAGAGTATCCTCCAAGCACAAGTCAAGTCCTTCCTCCTTTCTGGACTTTGTCTCCTCGACACTTTGTTCTTCTCCTTTTGGCACTTCGTTCTTCTTTCAACTGTTGATAGATCTTGTTGCACTTGCTCTAGAAGAGACACCTTTTGATGAGCTCCTTCTTCAAGGTGTAGGTGCAAACTTGATATGATTGTCCTGCAACCCTAAATTCTTGCATGTGTGGGAGGTTTACTTGATGTTATAGGCTCTTTTCTCCTTTGCTTGAGTGCCCTTCTTCTTCACTTGAGTAGGAGGCCTTATAGGCCTAGTTTACTAGCCCAAATGGCGAGATATGTTAACTGTGAGTTTCTGTTGTTATGACAGCAGGCAACCCTTCTTCTCACACGTGTCACTGCAGCTTGCCCTAGAAACAATCCTCATCCACTTCGGTTTGTGTCTCTCCTTCTTCGCTGCACTAGAGGCTCCTTCTTCATCCTTCGTTCACCCTCTTCTTGGCTTTCTTTCTCGTTGATTTCAGAGGTGAGTGAGCTTGACGTTGGAGGAGTGGACAACCTCTCTATATAGAGGTTTGTGTCTCCTTTAGGCTGACTTAAAGGCTGACTTGAAGACTGCAGGCCGACTTGCTTTATTTATTTCGGATTGCTTCTTTTGATGGTGCCATTGCATGGAGGAGATTTGACTTTGCTTGGAGGTATATTCTTTGACTCTAATACATAAGTATACATAGTGTAACATGCCCTTAAGGTCTTCAACATTTCTTTTGACTCTTTGACTCACCTATAGCACCTTAACATGTGCTAGACCTATTTCAATGAGAAAGAAACTCATTGACAAATATAATAAAATTAATATTTCTTTTCTTGAATAAATACAAATATCAAAAGTACATTTATGAAGACCAAACCTAGTTACATTTCCTTCAACATGATTGAGGAAGAAGTGTACATAGAAAAACTTCAAGGTTTTGAGGTCCATGGAAGAGAGTCCCATGTTTGCAGATTAAAGAAAGCCTTGTATGGACTTAAACTAGCACCGAGAGCCTGAAATACATGAATTGACAGTTATTTGACAAGACTTGGTTTCTCCAAAAGTGATGCTAATCCAAACTTGTATTTCAAGATCGAGAAGAATGAACCTATGATTGTACTATTGTATGTTGATGACTTATTTCTGATAGGTGTGGAGCATCTCATTATTTAGTGTAAGAGGGAGTTGGCTTATGAATTTGATATGAAGGATCTTGGGTTAATGCATTATTATTTGAGGCTATAAGTATGGCAAAAGCCCGATGAAGTCTTTCTTGGTCAAGGAAAATATATTATCAAGATCTTGTAGAAGTTTGGAATGATGGACTGTAAGTCAATGCCAACTCCCATGGTGACAAATCTAAGAAAGTTGAGAGAACTGATTTGGTAGATCCATCCATGTAACGGAAGTTGATTGGCTCGCTAATGTATTTGGTTAATGCCAGGCCAAACATTTGCTTTGCAGTGAACATGTTGAGCCAGTTCTAGGTGGGCTTGAGACATGATCATTGGATTGCGGAAAAGCATGTATTGAGATATTTGCGTGGTACAATCAATTCTAGTTTGAGATATGTCTTAAAAGGTGATATACAACTACAGGGATATACAAATTTAGATTGGGTAGGGAGTGCTGAAGATAGAAAGAGTACCTTTGGAGGTTGATTAAGTCTGGGATCCACTATGATTTCGTGGATGACCAGGAAGCAAAAATCCATTGCAATGAGTACTGTGGAGGCATAATATATTGCAACTAGCTTGGCAAGTTGTGAAGCAGTGTGGCTTCGGAAGTTACTCGTCAAACTGTTTGATCATGTGCTAGAACCAACTATGATATATTGTGATAATCAAAGTTGCGTGAAGCTAACAGAGAATTCAGTTTTCCATGGCAGGTCAAAGCACATTGAGATCAAGTACCACTTTATTCGCGACATGATGTGAAAGGGAGTAGTGAAGCTCTAGTATGTCTCTACTAATGAGCAGATTGTTGATATTCTTACAAAGCCTCTGTCCAGCGTGTATGTAGAGTTTGTACACTTTAGGGACAAGCTTGGACTTGTTGAGAACACCTCTCTCATTGAGAGGGAGTGTTAATGAGATAGCGTCATGGATTGACATTCTCCTTGTGTCATATATGACCAAAATTAGGGAGAATGGTTTGATAGTGGACAGGCATTCTTCTTGTGTCAAGTCTATTGACTAGAATTAGGAAGAATGGTCCAAGAGGCCTAGAATTACTTAGATAGAGTGTGGCCTTTCAGCATCAAGTTCATTGGCATCAGGCCCAAAATTACCTAGATGGAGTGTGGCCTTTGGGGATTCTCCACGTGTTAGGTACCGACCAAAATAATGGTGAACCAAGACTAGTCTGTATATTATGTGACAAATAGACCAAATTTATGGTTGTTAATTTTTACACTGCTCTATGCTATGTCAAATGACAAATACTTTTAGCCCAATGAACTTCTTCAATAAGCAATCTTTTCAACAATAGTTAATTCTTCTTATAATCAATAGCAAATGACAATAGAACAGTAAATGCAATGACAATAGGAGACAATGAACACATCAACAAGAGACATCGATTTGGTCAAAGACTAGGGAAAAACCCCACATGGGGGAAAACCCTTTGAAAATTTTCTTCTATTAGATTGTCTTCAAATGTTCAACAGAAAGTGCAATGAGCCCAAATCCACAAATAATAATTCAAGTCAAAGTTTGACTTATCTGAAAGAACAACCAACCAAAAATCCAAAATATCAGCAAATAGTCAAATCTGGTCAAAGTCAATGCTGGTCAAAGTCAACAATGACAACAACAACAGTCAATGGTCAATGGTCAACAGTCAACAATCCTCCAATTGAGCTCGGTCAGCAGCCAAAGGGTGTTGCCTGATTAGCTGGTCAAAGTGTCCTTCGTACCTATGAAAGATTCCCTGTGATTTCTGGGTTGTATGAACCAATCAAATGAGGAGAGAGAAGAAATGTGTTGAGTTGATGAGATGCCAAATGAAGTTGAGGTCACTTGTATTTATATGAGTTGAAGGAGGGCTAATTTGACCTTAGGCCGACCTTGACAATTTGTGCAACTATGGGCTTCACTTCAAAATACACTTTCCCATGTCTGAATCAAGTGCTTCAAAGGTCAAAATTGGTCCTCTCAGAAAGAGGAACCTAGTTCCATGTTTGAAATTTGTGACTGAGCTACCATATTAACAATGGTGACTAGTTGATGCTAATGATGTGCCATTTGTCAGAGGTACCGACCAGAATTATGGTTGATCTACCATGTGTCAAGAGTATTGGCCAAAATTATGGTGAGAATGCACCATGTGTCAAAAGTACCGACCAGAATGATGATAGTCTATTGATGCTGATAAATCTACTGTGTCAGTTATTGACCAGAATTATGTTGATACTATTGATAATTTGTTATAACCTTTTCTTAGAGAAACTTGTTCATAAGAAGAACACTCGTCTATTCATTATGGATATCTCCCTTGCTAAGAGGGAGTGTTGAATTTTGTAGCTATGGTTGGTCTTCATAATTTATATTTTAGCCCTTGTAATGTATAAAGAATTTGTAAGACATGTTCTTCATGTCATTTTGATTATTTAGCCCTTGAAAGAATTATTGGAAGACATGTTCTTCGTGTCGGATTTAAAAGAGAAAATTTTGAATTCTGAATTTTTGACTCCCTTTCATTCAGTTGTAATATAAGTCCTAGTACCTCTGAAAAAAAACCAAAAGTCCTAGTACATGGCAAGGGGAAAATGACTAAGTTTTTTATTTAGCAGTATAATCTATCATCCTTATATTTTTATAGCCTATATTTTTCAAATTCATTTTCTAATTGTGTTAGCTTTCTATCCCCAAGAACTATTAAGGAGAAATTAATCATATATTTTATCTTTAGCATATATGATTTTATGGCCACAAGCAATGTAGTATGAACTGGGAAGCTGACTTCTTAAAGCCAGATAACCCTCCAATGCACAACTTTCTGATTCACTAATTGCTTTAAGCTGAACAACTTAACCAGTTAAAAGAATATACTACAACTTCAAAAGGTAAATATACTATGATTGTCTAAGCAATTGAATGTCATCCAAGATTAAAATGTTGCCTTTGTACGGTTGTATATTCTTGTACACCTCTGAATGAATCATTAGCATGATGAGTCGGGCTGAACTCAAATTTGCACATCTAATACTATTTATGTTAATTTGAAGTCTCGAATCTTCACTTGAAATGATTACCTTTTCACAGATCTCAACATAGAAACAAGGAAATGGCAATGGCAGTGCTTCAGTCTCGACTAGATCAGCTTGAAATGGCTCGGCAAGCACAATCTAATTCTCAGCATACCCAGTCACTTTCAGATATCACATGGGGCAATCAGATCCGCTCTTATGTCCTCCATGTAAGATTTCTTTGTATTGTATGCGAAGTTTGAATTGATGTAGTCAATGTTTCTTTTATGTTAATGACCCCAATGTTTCATATTCTATATATTTGTGGCAGCCTTATCGTATGGTTAAGGACTTGCGAACTAACTACGAAGTTTCAGATCCTGATTCAGTTCTTGAAGGAGAGCTTGATGGTTTTATTTTCAGTTTCTTGGCCAATTCAATTGACAAAGAGAGTGAGCAGTGAAGAATCTTTATAGGTTTTATTATATTCAGTAGTCATTGTATTCACACCTATGTGCTTGATGCAAGAGCCTCTAGCAAATAAATTTCTTTAGCTGCTGCCTTGGAAATTAGAAAGAGGTAATTCAGCAAATTGGCAAACTACCAGAGGTTTGATTTCTCAGAATTGGCAAAAGTCTGTTGGAGTACTTATGTACCTGACAACTAACTTGTATCGAACACAGTCGACAATGCTGCAATGTTATAGAAGCAATGGTTGGGAGGCATATTAAACCAGTATATCTCAGTTCATTTCACATCAGAACCTACTGGTTGATTGTAAGTGGGTAGTAAAATGGCAAAGAGAGGGAATTCTATTTTTTGTTGTATTAATAGTTAAGTCAATGGTTGTTAAGAGGGTACTTAGCAATATAGAATTGTACTAGTATTATACTAGCATTTCCATGCATCAGTAGGGACCATACAGAACTCTACCTCTATTTTAAAAATGGCCTGCCTCTTCCACCCTTGTTGAAGTGCAAGTTTTGGTATATGGTTAACTAATGGAATATATGAAGTTCATTACTGCCACTCTTTGAGATAAACTGTTAAATAATCAGTTCAACTTTCCCTATGAATTTAGAGGCAAATGAGCAATATTTCAAATTATTATCGGACAAATGACCTACACAGTATTTAGTATAACTGAATTGCATTCTGCATAATGTAGTGGCGATGTTTGAAAAATGGAACAATCATTTTAATTATAATGTTGCCCATGAAGAATCACATATGATTTGCACTTGTTATCATAAACAATTGTAACAATGCAACCGATAAAATGTTATTCTACTATTTCCTGACGTATATGGTCAACTTCCGCACGATCTGTGTAACTAGACAAAACTAGAGTGAACAAAAGTTTGCTCAAAGTTAATCCATGATGTAACACAAAGTAGCATACTGAAGAAAGCCAATCGAAACTATTTTCTACCTAGCCAGTGTCCTACCGAAACTATTTTCTACCTAAGCATTGTCGTACCTAAATGGTTCTTCTAGATATTAGAGGTTTTGAAATTTTTTTAATGTACATTTAAATATGTTTTAAAACATTAATGCCCAGTGATCATAATTGGGAATGTTAAAACATACAAAGATATGAACATTGGCAGTGGTAAAGCATCATTGGGAATAAATAAATAAATGTCAAATAAATAAAAGTATTCAAAATAAATAGGAGCATATTTCTTATAATTTATCCACCTAAAGATGTTTGTTTATTCATATTAAGGCCTAAAGAGAAGGCTTTATCCTGCTCAAGTTAGAGGCTTTGAATCAATGTTGCACGATTTGTACTTGTATAAGACTCGTTATTAAAAAAAAAAAAAAAACCCTTAAAATAAAGAAACGAATGATGATTTCAATCCTTATAAGTTATAAAAACCACAATATATACAATAATTCATAACATTATTTCATATCTATAAAAGCACAACATAACATATTCGATTTTTGTAAGCAAAACATATAGACACTGAATAAGAAAAAGAATCATGATTCCATAATTAAAATAAAAAGTGGCAGCAAGTTCAAAATTAAAATACATATGTCATAAATGATAAATGATTGTCTCATAATAATCTTGTGTCTCATCACTTATGGATGACTACACCTACAATAAGCCCTTGTGGAGCTAGTGCCAACATCAAAAGGCTGAAGCAACTGTGAGGCAGGTGTATTTGGAGTCTCCATTTGAGATGGCAAACTAGAGAGATCCTCGGTCTCTTCATTAAGCCAACTCAAATCAGGGGACTTCTCTTCCACAACCCAATTATACTCTAAATCAATAGTATCCAATAAAATTTGATATGTATCCTTTGGTTGCACTTGTTTTCGGAGCATTCGAAAGTTGTAGTAGATGAAACCAACTTCTCCAACCTCATGCTCCAACTTGTTTCTCTTTTCATTGTGGATGTGCTGAAACATTGACCAATTGCGCTCACAAGAAGAAGCAGTGCAGGGTTGACTCAAAGCTCTAATGGCAAATTCTTGTAATTGTAGTGTCTCAGTGACACAATCTATCCACCAATGAGTTGTTAAAAAATAACAACAAAGATTATTAGTTTGCAATGCAAAACATATAAAAAAGAACTAGCAAAATTACAAGCTAAGTTTTAACAATTTGCACTTACAAGGCATTTCTTGTACTTTAAACGTTGATTTGAAATGAATCCAAACATGCCAGATGCTTCCTTATACATATCTCGTTGTATGTTGATTTTGTCTTGAATATCTTGATTTAGGAACATCTTCTCAATGCATATCATGACACCTCTCATCACCTCGAGATCTCTTTGAATGTTAGACCCCTCATTATAGAATAAGCTCGGATTGAGATATGCTCTTGCTGCATGCAATGGTGAATGTAGTTGCCTATCCCACCTGGAATCAATAATTATAAAGGGAGATATATAGATTCATTTCCCTTATAGAAAATTCTTGATGGCCTCTTTAGTCTTGTCCATGCCCTCATAAATATATCCCATTGCAGGTTTCTCTCCATCCACCAATCTCAAGACTTTCACGAGGGGCTCAGTGAAGCTAAAAATCTCAGTGACTTTGTCCCACAAACTATCACCAAAGCAGATGTTTTCACAGACAATGCTTATGGTTTTGTGCTATCTTTCCAAAATACCCATTGCTGGCTACAAAAAAATCTTCTCAAAGCTTGGTACTCATACAAAAGGTTTTGGAGGGAAAAGAAGTTTGTAGCAAACCGTGTGACACCTAGACTACTAAGCTCACCCTATGTGAATTCCCTCATAAGGTTCAACACCCAAGCATGATTATAAATATATTTGATAATTTGCTTGCATTCTTGCACATCATCTTGCCCCCACTCCAACTTCCCAATGTCTTCTAGTATCAATTCTATGCAATGGGCCACGCATGGAAGTCCAAAAAATGGTGGGATATTTGGCACAAAGGAACCTTTCAGTTGCCACATAATTTGTTGCATTGCCCGTGATTACTTGGACAACATTTGCAACCCCAACTTCCTCCACCACATCAACCAACAATGTAAAAATCAAATGTGCATCTTTTACTTGTGCAAATGCATTAATGGATTTTTGGAACATGGTTCTTGTTAAATTATGGTATGTTCTATGCTTAGAGCAGTTTACTTATTTTTCTTATTATTACCCATGGATTAGCAATCACATGTACATTAAGTAAAGTGCAGATAAAACATTTAAACGATCAACAGAAAACAAGCTAAGACAAGAGACACAAGATGTGGCGGCTAGCCAGGGACAAAACCCAATATGGGGAAACCCTTTGATCAAATCTTCTTTTATATTCAATAATTCAGCAGAGAGAAATAGTACAAAAATCTGATTTGTATTAGCAGCAGCAAACCCTAGATTAGCCCTAAACTAGGGTAGTCAATATCTGTCAAACCAGAGGTCAAATCACCTTGATTCCTGTGCCAAAAATTGCGGCCTTCCAAGGAGAATCAGCCACACCAAACTTGTAGCCAAAGAGGAGTCCACGCTAGTCAACGCTGGTCAAAGTTCCTTTCTACAGCTTCAGCCCTAGAAATCTGTGACCTTTTTCCACATGTGAGAAAGAGAGCCTTTCTGCGCAAGAGAGAGAAGAGACTCTTTTCTGTGTAGGAGAGAGAGAGATGTGTGATGAGAAGTGAGTGCCCTAATGAGGAGGAGGCATCCTGTATTTATATCCAAACGTTGAAGATGAATAGATGTGTTTGTTGGGCATCTGAGCGTACATAAGTTGCTGGCCGACTTCGACTATTTGTCCATAATCAAAATAAATTCATATCTCCATAAATACTTATCAGAATTGGATGATCTTTAGATCAATCCTACACCTTTCAACGAGAGGAATCTAGGGAAAATATTATCAACCATGAATAAGGTGACCCACATGGAGTTTGGCCCTAGTTGCCAATTTTAACACTCCCTCTCAACTAGGGAGAACTCCATCGGCAATTTGTCTGACTGTCGCTACTATTCATCCATTAAATGCACTGCCTTGTACAACTTGACCCCTGCTCTGCTCTGTTCTGCTCTGCTCGAACTATGAAGAAGAAGTGATCGAGGATATATCATACCATCCTCCATTGACCCGAAGTCAGTGTGGAATGTGTATCACTTTCACTAGTCCCAGACCAGTCCTCTACTGACCCGAAGTCAATTTTAGAGGGTATACCACTCTCACTGGTCCCAGAGCAATATCATTGATCCCAGATTAATGGAGGTCATCCTAGCATAGGGAGTACAGTATATACAACGATGCGTCCATTGATAGAACTACTATGGTCCCTATCCTCATTTCCCTGCTCATTGATCAGATAAGAGGTACTTCCCATGAGTCCCATACTGCATGGGTAGGATGCCTCAACAGGAGAACTAATTATTCTGTCCACAGGAGAACGAATGATCCTGTCCAGTGGATGCCACGAAGAACCAATCATCTTGGCCTACAGGAGAACGAATCATCCTGTTCCACAATCTTCATGGAGAACGAATCATTCTAGCCCATAGGAGAACTAATCATCCTGTTCCATAGTTGCCACGGGGTGTCAGGGGGAGGTTGAACCTTTTACCCTGTACAAAGTGCACCAAGAAGGGATGGTGAGTTACCTTGTGTTCATATGTTGCTATAAGAAGTACCCCACACCCCCTGGAGCTCCCAGAGCTCAGTGCATCATACTTGACCCTCAAAAGAGGGTCTCTGAACGACTCCAAGTCGTTCTCGGAAAGTCAGGAATTTGACCTTTCCTTGGGGCTTTGTCAAAATGTCGGCGACTTGTTCATCTGTACCGATATGTTGGACCCTTATAGCTCCGTGCTGCATTATATCTCGAATATAGTGGTATCTGATATCGATATGCTTGGAGCGATCATGGAATACGAGATTCTCTGATAAACGAATCCCGCTCTGGTTGTCACACAAGATCACGGTGGTATCCAATGTAAATCCAAACAGCTCACTGAAGATCTTTCGTAACCAGACTGCCTCACAGGAGGCCATGCTAGCAGCAATGTACTCTGCCTCAGCGGTGCTCAGAGCCATCGACTTCTGCTTCCTGCTCATCCAGGATATCGAAGCAGATCCCAAGGAGAAACAACACCCAGAAGTGCTCTTACGGTCCACCACACTGCATGCGCAATCAACATCGGTATATCCAAGTAGTCTCACATTTCCAGCAGTGTATCTTAACCCCTAAGTAATTGTGCCACGAAGATATCTCAACAGATTCTTGGAACCAATCCAATGTATGTGGTGAGGTTCGACCATGTGTTGACTCAATATGTTGAATGTAAAGCATATATCTGGACGGGAGTTTACTAGGAACATCAATGCTCGACGACTTGACGAAACTCAGTGGTATTTCGTAAAACAGGCCTAGCAACACTACCGCTTAACTTCTTAAAGTCAAGCTCCATCGAGGTGGTTACAGGCTTGCAATTCATCATGCCGAATCTCTCCAATATCTTCACCACATATTTTCCTTGAGATAGAAAAATCTCCCCTAGTTTCTATTAGACTTCTAGTCCTAGGAAATAGTGCATAAGTCCTAGGTCTTTCATCTTGAACTCAGAAGCCAGCTCCCTCTTACATTCGTGAATGAGAGGGTCTGCACTTGTTAGAAAGAGGTCGTCAACATATAGCACCAGTATGAGAGGCTTGTCATCTATAACCTTAAAGTAAAGGTTAGGGTCGGCTTCACTTCTAGTGAATCCCAACTTCATCAAGTCGCTATCGATCCTCTCATACCATGCTCGGGGTGCTTGCTTTAGCCCATAGAGGGCGTTCTTCAACCTGCACACATGAGATTCTTGATCATAAATCTCAAATGCTTTGGGTTGCTCCACATAGACCTCTTCTTTGATCGAACCATGTAAGAACACAGTCTTGACATCCATCTGATGTAAGTTCCATCCTTGCGAAACAACAAGGGCTATGATCGAGCGGATGGTAGTATAGCGGGTAATAGGTGCAAATATCTCATCATAGTCTATACCTTCCTTCTGGGAGAAGCCACGAGCGACAAAACGAGCCTTACACTTTTCCGCACTTCCATCAACTGCATGCTTTATCTTGTAAAGCCATTTTGAAGTGACAACTGCCTTGTCCTAGGGTCTGGGGACTATATCCCATACATAGTTCTTCATAATAGACTCATATTCTTTGATCATAGCATCCTTCCATACTTGATGCTTGACGACATCTGTGAATGATGAAGGCTCATTTTGGATGATCGTGCTCATGATGGTCATGTATCCTTGATACCTGTTCAGTTTCTTACTTTCACGGAAGGTTCCTTGGGGTGCTGTGTGTCCTTTAGCATCATCAAGTGTCCCCCTAAGCCATGAAGGCCTCTTCCTTGAAGAGGAAGGCTCAGATAGAGGAGGATCAATAGGATCCAGGGGTTCTTCCACATCGGGCATTGTCTCATCTTCTTTTTCTTTCAGTTCCCTGGTGTCAGCTTCTTGAGAGCTCCTCAAAGTAGGAAGATTGTCCACCTTGATAAGGGGCATATCTTCGTCAAAGGTGACATCATGACTAATCTCGACTTCCCTTTGACCAGCGACATAGATTCTATAGCCCTTAGTATTTTCACTATAACCCACAAAGATTCCTTTCTTTCTAGATGCACCCAATTTATTCCTTTTCTCTTTTGGCACATGAAAATATACATGGCTTCCAAAAATTCTAAAGTGAGGTACGTCAGGTTTCTTACCAGTGAACATTTCTTCAGGAGTTTTGGAACCCAATGTTTGATGAGGGCATCAGTTTTATACATATACGACGGCGTTTGCAGCTTCTGCCCATAGAAACTTCAGAAGTCTTTGATCATGGAGCATAACACAGACAACTTCCACAATCATATGGTTCTGCCACACCATTCTGCTCAGGGGTATATGGTGTAGTGGTCTCCCTCTTAATGCCAGCCTCTTTACAAACGTCATGAAACTCATTGGATTCATATTTAGTCCCATTATCAGTCCTTAGGATCTTGATCTTCTTTTCGGTTTGATTCTCGATCAAGGCTTTGAAGTGTCGCAACCAAGAGAACACTTCATCCTTCTTTTTCAAGTAATATATCCAAGTCTTGAGAGAATAATCATCTGTAAAGGTGAGGTAATATAAATATCCTCCCAAGGAGTTCATAGGCATCATAATGGATATGTCTGAGTGAACCAACTGCAATATATCGGAGGTCTTGCTTTGGCTTGAGGGGAATGGTCCCCTTTTGAGCTTTCCTTCGGCACATCCTGGACATACACCTTCTTGCTCTAATCTGAACTCAGGCATCCTGGTTACCATTTTTCTTACATTAGGTAGAGCTTTATAATGAAGGTGAGCAAACCTCCGATGCCATAGTTCGAACTGAAGAGATGTGTCACAAGACATGACACCCAACGGACTTCCTCCGACCTGATATAATGAATCAACTCGAAACCCAAGAGTAAAAGCATCTTTAAAGTTCTTTTTCCATACACATACCTTGCCATCGTTGAAAGCCACCTTGTAGCCTTTGTCTTCCATTGCCGAAATGGACACTAAGTTCTTTTTGAGATCAGGTACATCTAATACATCTTGTAAGTGGATGGTATTACCTTGATGTAATTGAAGAGTGACATTTCCTATGCCTTTCACGGGATATTTTGAATTGTCTCCAAGAACAATTTCCATGTTGGTTTCTTTCTCTACTAGATTATAGAGAGCTTCTTTCTAACTAGTGAAGTGCCTTGAGGCACCACTATCAATAAGCCAATTTCCCAGCGAGTCCGAGGGAGCAATGGTAGATAGAGCAACTGGTAGATAATATTCATATTGGTTATTGTCAACAGTGTTAGATTCATACCTGGAATTTCTTGTCTTCTTGAATGGTTGTCCTCTTCCTTGATTTCCGACACTTCTTTTACCTCTGCCATTTGACTTGCCATTCCTTTGATTGCTTTGAGAGGGATTTTGATCATCGTCCCGGTGTGAGTCCCTTTTATCAGGGCACTCCCTTGCATAGTGACCTGTTTTATTGCAATTGAAACGTTGTCATTCTTCCACCCTTTGGTCCAACCTATCTTTTGAATTTAGCCCCAGAATTGTTTCTTCTTTTAGTATGAGAAGAAAAGGCATAGGGATGACCTTTAAGTATGGGCATTTCTTTCTCTTCCGTGCTTGTTTCTTCTTGAATGCATCTGACCATTAATTTCTCAAATCCAGGAATTACATTATTGTTGAGAAGAGTAGTCTTGAATATATACCATTCAGATAGTAGTTCTCTAAGAGTTGTGAGTGTCATCTCCCTGTCAGGAATTACTTCCCCAATAGATAGGAGATCGTTCTTGATTTCGGTGATTCTTAAGAAATATGCTTGCATACTCTCGTCTTTGCCTTTCTTAATTTCTTTCAGCTTATTTCTAAGAAACAAGACTTGACTTGCATCATTAACTTTAAATAAAATCACCAATATATCGTAGATTTCCTTGGAGGTGTTTAGCTCGGAAACATAGGCCACCAAGCGCTTGTCGATAGAGTCTCGGATGATCTTCCTTGCTTTGACTTCTCCCTTGGTCCATTTGTTCCTAGTAGCAGCGGATGCATTTGATGGAGGCTCAACAATCCTACCTCTCACATGGTCCAACACTTCCTGCTCTTCTAGTGTTAGATTGAGAGACATCTTCCATCCATGATAGTAAGATTTCTCACGAAGTTTGTCTTCAGCAGGGAAGTGTGTTGAGGGCCCCATGATTTCTTTAAGATAGCCTTGCCAACCTTCTCTTTGGTGATTGCTCTTACTCTTGCTCTTGCTTGGGCTTTGTCTTCACCTTAGCTTTGATACCATGTTAAATTATGGTATGTTCTTTGCTTAGAGCAGTTTACTTGTTTTTCTTATTATTATCCACAGATTAGCAATCACATGTACATTAAGTAAAGTGCAGATAGAACATTTAAACGACCAACAGAAAACAAGCCAAGACAAGAGACACAAGATGTGGCGGCTAGCCAGGGACAAACCCCAATATGGGAAAACCCTTTGATCAAATCTTCTTTTATCTTCAATAATTCAGTAGAGAGAAATAGTACAAAAATCTGATTTATATTAGTAGCAACAAACCCAAGATCAGGCCTAAACTAGGGCAGTCAATATCTGTCAAACTGGAGGTCAGATCACCTTGATTCTTGTGCCAAAAATTGCGACCTTCCAAGGTGAATCAGCCACACCAAACTCGCAGTCAAAGAGGAGTCCACGCTGGTCAATGCTGGTCAAAGTTCCTTTCTGCAGCGTTAGCCTTAGAAATCTGCATCCTTTTTCCACACGTGTGAGAGAGAGTGCCTTTCTGCGCAAGAGAGAAGAGACTCTTTTCTGCACAGGAGAGAGAGAGGTGTGATGAGAAGTGAGTGTCCAAATGAGGAGGAGTCATCTTGTTTTTATATCCAAACGTTGAAGATGAATAGATGTCTCTGTTGGGCATCTAAGCCTACATAAGTTGCTGGCCAACTATGAGAATTTGTCCATAATCAAAATAAATTCATATCTCCATAAATACTTATCGGAATCGGCTGATCTTTAGATCAATCCTACACCTCTCGACAAGAGGAATCTAGGAAAAATATTATCAACCATTAATAGGGTGACCCACATGGAGTTTGGCGTTAGTTTCCAATTTTAACAGTTCCTTTAGGGCAAGCTACAACACAATTTATTATTGTTCTACCCCTCTGATATGTCCACCCATCAGACATAATTGTACAACCCGTAAATTTCCATGAGCTTTTAATTGTCTCCAATTGTTCATTGACACACTCAAGCTCCTCATCTAGCTCTTCCCCCCTAAGTGCATTATAAGATGGGGCTTTGTATCCAGGGCCAACATTTGCAATGGCATCCACCATGGGCTGATAAAAATAAGACTTTGCATAGTTGAATGAAAAACTGTTATGGTACCAAAACCTCCTCACTGCCATATCTGCCTCCTTTCTCTTCTTTTCATTAAAACTCTCCAAGGTTGGTTGAAATCCTGGAATTGTATGAGGACTAAAGAAAGAAGAGGTTATACTTCTGTTTGGCACAACACTTGAAGAGGAGTTACCAATACCTGGAATTTGAATTTGTGTTTCACTTTGAGATGAAGATCTATCTACCCCAACAATCTCATCCTTCATTTTTGCCCTCTTAAAACTTTCTCCTTTAATGGCTTCCAAAGAAGCTGCCATTTTAGTAGTGACTTCATCAGGGCAATTTTGACAACATCCCACACCATTCCTAGGAATTCTAGCTAGGTAGTATTTTAACATGTTTATGCTGGCATGCATTGTGGCATTGCAATAATTGCACTTGACATGGTGGTCATTACTGACAATGAGTTGTTGACCATGCCCATGGTGAATCAAGAGACTTTCTAGTACCCTTTGGTGGCATGGTGACGGAATTTGGAAGAAACAAATTAAATTTTAAAAATTAAATTGATATTTTATCTCATTTTTTTTGTTTTTTTTTTTTAAGTTACAATTTTTCATGGGCCCTATGGCTGAGTTTCTTAGCCACACAGGGAGGTTGAGGAGACAATCTCCTCAGCCTGAAAGCCCTGTGGTTGAGTTTCTTAGCCACACAAAGGCCCTGTGTGGCTGAGAAACTTAGCAACAGGGCTTGCAGGCTGAGGAGACTGTCTCCTTACCCCGCAGGCCCTGTGGCTGAGTTTCTCAGTGACATAGACCCTGTGTGTTTGAGAAACTCAGCCATAGGGCCTGCGGGCCGAGAAGGCTGTATCCTTAGCCCGCAGGACCTGTGGCTGAGTTTCTCAGCCACATGGCCTTGTGTGGATGAGAAGCTTAGCCACACATAGGACTTGTGTGTTTGAGAAACTCAGCCACAGGGCCCAAAAACAATTGTAAATTAAAATAAATAAATTGAAAACAAAAAAACTTTACATGGAAAACACTCAAACAAGAAATCCAAAGTTTGTTCATGAAGCCTACCTATTTGTGATGAAGTTGGGTCTGATCTGATGAAGCCTCCTTTAGCGTCCTCCAAGAGCTCCTCCACTGTGCAATGGAGTCACTCAACACTCATAGAAATGAGTCAAACACTCAATTGACAAGTGAATGAAAAATGGAAGGGAGAGAGGTGTTTATAAAGCCTCCAATTTCCCTTTCCCTCCACCTCATTTCCAAAACAAAAAAATTGCAAATTGACGGTTGACGGGGCTTATAATGGTCTGATATGGGTCTAATGCCAAACCTGCGGGTCATATACGGGTAGCCGGGTTTAATACGAGTTTAGCCGAGTACAGGTATTAGGCGAAGGTTCTATGCGAGTGACCCATCTCGCTATAGAACCCAACAAGACCCGTGGGTACTCGTGGGTCTTATGCGAGTGTTGTTACATTGCTTTGAATCACATCCTTATTGTTAAATCAGAAAGGCACAAATATTTTCTTTATGTTAATTACTTGTGATATTCTTATGTTCTATTTAAATTTGTTATGTTCTTTTACTTTAGTTCGTCAAACAATTACCAAAACAACAACACAAATATCATAAACACTAGATGTAGGTAGACAGCCAGGGCAAACCCCCTATCTAGGGGAAAACCCAGTCAACAACTCTTTAATAATTTCACGAGATGATCTAAGACTTCTTGACCTAGACATAGACTTCCTCCAATCACCAAGTCAACCATTCCTTTCTTCTATAAATGATAACCTTCCAGTAACTTCGACCTAGCACTTTGATCTTCAACTTCCCCAACAACAGAACTTCGACCTAGCAGAAACTTCGACCCAATAAAAACTTCGATCCAACATAAACTTCGACCTAGTAGAATCTAGAATTTTGACCTTCCCAGCGGCAGAATTTCAACCCAATCAATAGGCTAGTAAATCCACATGTGAGAGAGAGAGAGAACCCAAAAAAAATCAATTTTCCTTTTCTAGCAAATCTCCTCCTTTTGCAACTTTGCACTTTTTCTCCTTCCTCTTATTGGATATCGAACTTGTGTAAGAGTATCCTCCAAATGAATCAAACTGCTTGTATATATACCTTTTTTCTGGAGTTTGAATTACCCTCATGTAGGCCGACTTGATCAAGTAAGGGTCGACTTGGTGTGGAGGTGACAAATGACTTATTTTACTCAATATTAATTCTTTTTGCATGATTCAAAAGCCCAAGAAGGGTCTCTTTAAATGGACAATGACTCTAATAACTCAAGACAAAACCTAGAAGTCTTCAATGGAGATATGACCTAAAACATGATGACCCAAGTATGAAACCCATGTTTTAACAAGTAATAATAATAATAATAATAATAATTTCTTTTTCTTTCTTTTGATAAATACATTTCATTATGACTCAAATACAATTATGAAGACCGAACCTAGTTACATTCTTTAACACTCCCTCTTAACTAGGGAGGTATTCATACATACATATACAAGTACATGGAAGATCTCAAAACTTATGAACCATGAAGAGTTTAGGAACTTATGGTGCCACATACTAGATTCCTGACCAGGGAAACCTATCCAGGTGGGACTAAGATGGACTAAAGCCTTCAACCTCTCTAGGTACCATTAGGCTTGCTTGCTAACCATCAACATTGGGAACTAGGTGTGTAATGCAAGGACAGAGCTCTATGACCAACACCACCCTCCCTACTTCAAGAACTAGACGTAAACACCCAAGCTAACCAGATGTGCTCCCAGACATTTTACACATAATGCCTCAACACATCAAATCTCTCCCGATCAAACAGATCTATAACCTCGAACATGCTGCCAAACTTCAAGAGATTTACTTGAACAATCCCAACCCCAACCAATAACCGCCTTACACATAAGTAAACACAAACCTTTGGGGTCAAAGATCTTGATACTGCTTCACAATTTATCCCAGTAGGACTTAAAGGCTTCCCAAACAAACCTTGGCAAAAGATTCCTCAATCATATAGCTTCCTTTCATACTTCACGTGCAACAACATATTCTTCAACCTGATCCTGCTTTCCTTCTTTCAGCAGCACCTCAATATGCATTCTCCAATTTCTTCAAAGTATCCATCATGACTATAATATGTCCTCCATCTCAATTGGGAAGATATCCTTCTTTCTTTTATCTAGGCTCCCTCTTAACTTAAGGAGATCAACTTCTTTCTATGACATCGGAGAATCTTTCATGGCTTCCATCCTTCTTATCAAAGTCATATTGATCATAATCATTCATATAACTTCTTATATTATGCTTATCAATCAAATCAAATTTACTTACAAATGTCTTCAGCATCTTGAAGATTACGTCCCTGCACAACTTAGATAGAAAATACAACCAACTACATATATAGAAGCATGAACTTAGCTATATCAGAATAATATAATAATGGAAACATTGGAATTTAGACATCAAATACCTAACTTAGTTAGGTTCATAATCAACAAGAGACACATACTTTTATACTTCAACTTCTTGCTAGGGTTTTGTAATAGTCCCTAGATTTCATCATCAATACTTCAAGCAACTCAATCAAGATAGCAATCTTCATTATATCTATGGTCTCAATATTTCTTCCAGAGATATAACATACTCTAGTATAATATATTGCAGAACCTAGAAGCAATTCAAACAAGTATAGTTCTATATTGCATCCAACAACTTTAGAATTCATATGTTAGACTTCTACTATGATTTAATGCAAACCCTAGATTCCATCTTTGAGATAATAAGCTTCAACAATCATAACACAATATAAGGTTTCAACAATACGACCAACCTTTTTGTAAACCCTAGATATTATCATCATATTTGAAGCAATATCATCACATCATATCCTAGAATATCAAACTTTACTAAGGCTTAGTTACAAAACCTAGACTTTGCACGCTATAAGCATCAACAATTTGGTTAACACATATATCTAGGATTTCATAATCATGCACAAGCATATCAATATCCATTATGTAAGCCCAAGACGCAAATAACAATACATTTTAAAGTTAGACTTATAACAATCTTGATTAGGCTAGGGTTTCGATTAGACAGACAAACATTACACATAGGGTTTCATTCCTAGGAGATTTCTCTTGATACATAAGGGTTTTACTCATAAACCCTAATTTACCAAGACCTCAAGGTTTATGAACACATTACCATCAAACCCTAACGGACTAGGGTTTCCATAATAATACTAAGACTCCAAACATGACATTACCATCAAAGCCCAAAACATCAAAAGAATAGTATTTTGATAGATTTCATTAGTAACCCTAAGTAGACTAGGGTTTTTCACATTAGCATTGTGTTGTACTATGAAACAACCCCCCCATTTATAACAAATAATAGCTAGGCTTAGAGTTGTAAATGGGGACCCTTTTAAATTTTTAGGCTTAGGATAGTAAAACCCTAACTCTAAGGAAATTCCTAGCAAAACCTTGCAAAACTAACTAAGGATGAAATCCATATCGCAAATCACAAATCACACTTTTCCACATGACCATGTTAAAAAACCTTTACAGAATTGCGATATGCGATTAAGTCTCCCACTGTAATAACATCACCTTGTAATTTCGCAATTGCATTTCGCACTTCGCATAGTTCGCGAGAAACTTGACCATGCCATTAGAACAACCACAAACGATTTGCGAAATGAGATATTGCGATCCTCGCAATCGCATTTTGCTTAATACATCCAGTAGCGCTATATTGCATCCCTTTTAAGACTGTGATGCACGATTAAGTTTGGTATAACGTGTGGAATAATTACGTTTTAAATACCAAAACAAACGAGTTGACAGGTTATTAAATATTAAGCGGCCTGATGAAGGATAATCATCTTCGTGGTTATGGGTAGTTATAATCGAGCATCTCATTAAAACATTTTTCATGATCCAAAGTCATTTCAAAAGAGCTTTCAATATTAATTACTAGATATCGTCTGTGCTAACATATCTTGTCTATTTTAGGGAAGTGACAAAAGACATGTCACTAAGAAAGGTGATGTAGAAACAGAGCAAACAGACCATTGTTGAAGCTGAGTTTGTAGAGATGGCTCCTATATTTGTTGATACAGTTTGTGATGTTGTCGGAGGCGCAACAGCTTGGGAAGTAATTTACAATAGGCTAGAGGATGAGTGTCCTAAAATCACTGTTATGAGAGCAACAACTGACTCAAAAAGGCCTTTAGAACTTCAATGTAGAGATGCTTCCTGTTCATTCCTTCATAGGATAGGAGCAAGGGCTAGAATCCTCCCCTATACATATATGATTAGGTGGGTGATTGAAAACCTTATCATTGAAAATAGGCAGTTCAAGAATTCAAGGATGGAGCTCATAGGTTCGTTCAAAGCAGAGGATTTGAAGAGGATGTACCAT
Source organism: Pinus taeda (assembly GCA_000404065.3). Classification (NCBI taxonomy): domain Eukaryota; kingdom Viridiplantae; phylum Streptophyta; class Pinopsida; order Pinales; family Pinaceae; genus Pinus; species Pinus taeda. The sequence goes on along the minus strand of APFE030070564.1, from coordinate 212,711 downwards.
ATACCTGATCCGCAGGATATCTACGACAACACATTTGTGGCTAACTTCACAACGAAGAACCCAGACCCCTTCAAGATAATTCAGGGTTGGAGGGTGTTGGACAACAAATTCAAGTATGACAAATCGGGTATGTATGCTATAGCCTCTTTTGCAAACCCCTACAACTATGTAGCAACCATGTTATGTAGATTGTATGGGCTACCCAATAATACTAAGTTTTCAATAGAATGGATTCCTCTGATTGATCCCTATGTTAATTCCCATATCATGAATTGGCATTCCATCCTATCTGACAACCTAGCCACCACCATTACCGAATATCGACAAAAGAAAGCCTCCTTTTCAGATAACCTCCCTCCCTTCTATTTTAGTGACTACATTGTGGATGCTATTTGTTTTTGCACAACATTTCCAACCCATGGTTGGAAATAGACCTTACAAGATCCTTACCCAATCCATCTCAGTCATAAACAAATATGGGAATCACATTACATACCTCACTTCTATAAGATATTCCATGCTGTTGTGTTGCCCCTACATCAAATGATTTTCAATAAGAAAGCCCATATGTTTTCCCAAGAAGCTACAACAGACCTATTTACTGTCGACAAGTATTTTATTGAAGAGTAGTTCACTTATATTAGGGGTTTTGGTAGCACAGCTGATCCACACATCCTTCCTTTATATGTTTCTGATAAGTTATTAGCAAGAGAGATTGCCTACCAAACTGCGGGAAAGGGCCTGACGAAAGTTCTCAAAGACGACAAGAAGTCATTATGGTCCATTTTCCCTGTGAAATGTAGTTCTTTTTCTTTAGCCAATTTTGTTCATGCCACTAAGGAATCATCACATATGGAATCCCTCAAGCTTCATACATTGCCTAAGAGGCAATTTGATCCAAACAAAGTGGCATATAATGTCACCACTGGAGTAAAACTCAAGCCATACAATCATGACGATAATTATTTTGAGGATTTGTTACAATCAATCGTATCGTTTGAACAAGCATTCGAATGGGCAAAATCAAGTCTAAAACCTGAAGATTGTCAAAGATTTCAAGAATTCAGAGATGAGAGGCTCCGGGTGATCCCAATGCATCTATTAAAACCCGAGGATAAGACTACTCCAAGCGTCACTATTGATAGTGGATGTCCTAGCTCTCAAGTAGACTCTTAGGTAAACACTGAGAAGACACCAGACATAGGGAAGCCCCAAGACGCCGATAGCATAGCTGAGTCCAGTAGGAAGTCAACTGAGAAGCAAGTGATGAGCACCCCGATACAGAAATCAGTTCAGAGACCAAAGATGGTAGTTTGGAGCAGGAGTGGGATCATTTTAATAAAAAATTGCAAGGCACTCCCAAAACCTCAAATGCCCAAGAAACAGAGGAATGCAAAACTCCTCCGCATATGCATAAAGATACAGATCCCAAGTCTGTCGACGGATAATCTACACCTATGGAGGAATAAGAAACAATGTCCCAGGATACTGAAATTATCCATGCTCTGCCCACATCAGAGATTGTTCTCAAAGTGACTGAAATACCTCCACTTGATGTGTTCTATAGCCCTCTCCACAAGGCTGTAGTTAAAAGGCAGAGAAAAAGGAGAAGGGTAGATGCACCTGAATTCCCACCTAGAAACGAGCGCATGGACATTGTCTGGAAGGACATTCCTTTAAATCCGACCGAGAACATGACTAGAATATCACAGTTCACGGGAGCATACACATCAGCTGCTATGGACAAGGCTACTGAGGTCTCTACTCTACTAAGGGAGAAAGAGGAGAGAATTGCACAGCTCGAACAAGAGCTTGAGGTAGAGAAATCAAGTGCAAATAGGTAGGTGGCCAAGCAACTAAAGAAATTGCAACAAGACATGGAGGTCCTGAAAATAAGCCATGAGGCTGATATTGGCCAAAAACATGCAACTCCAGGAAATGCAACAATCCATGGAAAGATACAAGGACGTTCCCACTATTGAGGACTTCCTCAAAGAGGCCCTGGAACTAAATTCACTTCTAGTGAGACAACAAGAGTATTTTTGGCAGAAGTTGTCACACATTACTCCCTATCTAACTACTAGTGACCAACTGACAAATAAGGAAATTGACCAGAGAAAAAAGTTTAACGATTTAAACACCAGAATCTCTGAGTTAATTGAGTGGCAGGAAACATAAGATGGAAAGAAGGCCAATCTACCTGAGATTGAAGAAACTATTAAAGACATTCTCTTTACAGATTGGGATGCCAGAATCAAACATGATGAGCTAACAGTCGCAAGGGCAGCTAGAGTATCAAGGAATATCATCAAAGTAGTGAATCACATCCTGCTCGCCACCAATCTCATCAAAGAAGGCAATACGTAAGAAATGCCAGATTTAACTGCTATGTATAATGACTAGCAAGAAAAGGCGGGGAGTCAGAAAGAGGCAATTACAAAACTGACCACGACCAACTAGGAGTCGTATTGGTAGTATCTTGTTTAGCCACATAGCCACATTATGACTCTCAACTGTTCCCTTCACATGAATCAAAGGATGTTGCCACCGCTCACTGATGTGATCTTCATAGGACAACTCAGAACTCATTTCGGGCCACCTCCTCAAATTCAACTGATGACTGTTATTTGCGATTTAAAGGACAAGCTGGCAAACAACAAGTCATCATCTTAGTTTTGTTTATTTAGGCTCTGTTTATTTTTGGAGTTAGTTACCTAGTTAGGAGGAAGGTTGTTTGAAACCTCCTCAGATTTTGTATAATCTATTTTTGCACATTTAGTTAGAGTAGTATTTATACCCTTCTCATGCATTTAGAGAAGGGTCTAGAATTTTATCAAAAACATTTGCAAAGAATGCACTATTGTAAGTTTGTGAATGATTTGGTGAAATGATGGAACATGATCATTTCTTTTAGATATCAGACTACTTTCCTTTGTTGATGCACTTTTGTATTCTTGGGAGAATTTGATTTGAAGAAAGAAGTTGGTCTATGTCATTTGTAAAATGAGCAGGACTTCACACATATGGTACTATTATCGTGTATGATTGATTTTGTTTACATTTAATTATTGGAAAAACTTTACTTTCATGTATTATATATGAGATTTATTATTTCTGTTAAGCGTTAATTGCACTTTTGTATGATGTCTTGATGAAGTTGTGATTTTCATATATAACTCATCATATATGTGATATATTTTATAAATTCCTTTGACTAACTATTTGGTCAAAGGAATTATCTTTTACGTTATCATCTCTGTTTAGTTGTGTTCAATCTTTATTATTACATGCTAAATAGATATCCTTGTAGATTGCATATCACACAAGAACACCCAGGTTTATATTTGAATAAGTTAGTTAGAGAAGTTGCATTGTAGATTAGGTCACTTAGATTATCATTATTCTATTGCAAATCACTCATAAACCACCCACTCTCATATTAAAACCCATGCTAGGAAACTAGTCCCATTATCCTCAGTCAGAGCCACCACTTTAAACGGAAAAGGAGTTGTCTTAAGGTCTGGACCAGGTGGTTATCCCCATGTTTCGGCAGTAGAATTTTGAGGCCACAACATTTTTGCGCTAGAAGGAGGGCATTCAACTTTGAAAGGTAGATGAAGCTAAAAATCATTCGAAAAGAATTCACAAGAGTAAAAACCCTCCAGCGTTTCTACACCTTCTCAAACTCGTTTAGAATCTCCTGATCCAAAATTTGAAGTTGTAGAAACATCTCCCTCATCTCCTGAATTAGTAAGGAAACCACCTTCTCCAGATTATACTCCTGAGTCTCTTGAAGTTCATTCTTTGATACAAAATTGGAACAGATATCCATTTCTATAGAGAAACCACAAAGACCCTGTTAGCGCTTGGAATTCACCTAGGCTGAGATAGACAAACTCTCAAGGCTACATCAAACCATTTCACCTCGTAGCTAGCCCTACGAGGTATGAAAAGGCTCTCTCGGGTCAGATTTGGTAGATCTTTCAATATGATAAGTTGTCCAATTAGGATCAAAGATATTAGGCTAGTAAATTGATAAGGGGGGTTGATTTAAAGCTTTTTGGGTTTTTGGTGGCAATTGGAGGGAGTGCAATTTAGGGTGCGGGGATTGAGCACAGTTTTTTGCAGGGGGATCTTTGGGGCAAGGTAGGAGTGAGTGCTGATGCCTTAATCTGAGATGGATGATCAGGGATGATAGAGAAGGAGCTAAAGAGGGAAAACAACCATTTGAATCCTCTCTAGATAGCAGAAAACATAAATTTTGAACAAACTAAAAAGCTGAGCATGTCAAAGCATGTATTCAAACTTTACCACTTCATCTGTCAAAGTAGAA
>APFE030070564.1:174718-205732 GCA_000404065.3 Pinus taeda | reverse complement strand
CGTGGTGTAGACAGGAGAACTATTAAATTTTCTTGTTGTAGGAGTTTAATTGGGGTGGTTTTATTATCTTCCTTGTTTAGTAAGAAATATGGCTCTGCCTCTAGGCCCTAAGTGTTCCTTTGTAAATGGAATTTTTGATGTGGTAGTCATCTGTCATTTTTGGGTTTCCTCATCTTTATGCTTTCAATAATTTTTCATGGTCCCTGTCATGATTCATCTTTAGTGGTATTTGTTGCACATATCTATCACCAAATTTTCTTGGGGTTGAGAGATGTAGTTTGAGGTCTCGGGCTCACTTCCTCTTTCCTTGGTTTCTTGTGTAGGAATTTACAGGGTAATTTCCTCAGACAGAACAGCAAAAGGAAATAGCTCAAAAATAGATCACATATCAATACACCAGTATTTTGACGTGGTTAAAACCCTCAAAGAGGGAAACAGTCCACGACCTGAGCCAACACGGCCACTTCAGCCAATTTATTAATAAAATAATGAAAATTTACATAAGCTTCTCTTGTGAACGGTTAACCTACAAATGACCCTCCATGCGCTTTAAATAAAATTCATGGACAAATCGAGTGTTAAGCCACGGATCAAGTGTCGGTAATACCGAGGAGAGAATGAACCGTTGGATCACTACATATTATGACTGTCGGATTGTAAGTTACAAATGTAGATAGTAAAGAAACACACTTTACCTAACTCTATACTAGACCAAGTTATACTTAACTATTCCTATGTGTCAAAATATCCTAACATCCCCCCTTAAGAACAACTTGGGATAGGATTGAAGGATTTACAAATATGAGACAATAGGAGAAGGAAGGAGGACCTAGAGCCTATCCCCCCTTAGTGACAACTTCCTGAACTCCAACCATAAATCAAAGTTTAGTAAACTTCACCTCTGTGAGAGCCTTTGTAAAGATGTTTGCAACTTGATCACTTGTTGAACAATATTGCACTTCAAGAACAGGGTCATGAATGAGATTTTTCATGAAGTTCATGTGTATTTCAATGTGTTTGCTACGTTGATGCTGGACTGGATCTTTGCATAGTTGAATGGAACTTTGATTATCACACCAAAGTGTAGTCGGATGCTACTACTAAAACCCAAACTCTAATAGGATCTGATGAAGCCACAATGCTTCCTTACTAGCCTCTATGGCACCACAATACTCTGCTTCTGCTGAAGAAATAGAAATGGCAACTTGTTTCTTGCAAGCCCATGTAATAGGTCCTGAACCAAGAGTGAACACATAATCGGCAGTATACTTCTGATCATCGGGGTCACTAGCCCAATCGAAATCAGTGAAACCAACCAATAGAGGAGATGCTTCAGCACTGTAATGAATGCCAAACTGAACTGTACCTTCAACATAACGAAGTATTCTTTTAGCCGCTTTCCAATGACTTTCACGTGGGGTTTTCATAAACCGAGCAACATGACCAACAACAAAGGAAAGGTCAGGATGAGTATGGGTTAGATACAAACGCTTTCCTACAAGTTGACGGTATAAGGTGGCATCAACTTCAGGGGAAGTATAAGTGACTGAAAGTTTGACTCTAGACTGAAAGGGAGAAGGAGTTGGCTTCCAATATTCCATGTGAAAAAAGAGTAGAAGACCACAAGCATACTTAGATTGGGAGAGGAAAATAACTTCCTTGGATTGCAAGACTTGAAGACCGAGAAAATAATGTAAGTGTCCTAAGCCTGTCATTTCAAACTTCTTTTTAAGGCTGGACTTCACATGGCTAATAAGGTTGGGGTCACTACCAGTGAGGATAAGATCATCAACATAAAGAACAAGAATGAGAAGAGACTTGCCCACTTTCTTGGTGTAAACAGTATTGTCAGAATGACACCTAGAAAAGCCAAATTCTAAGAGAAAGCTATCCATTTTGGCATACCAAGTCCAAGGACCTTGCTTGAGACCATAAAGGGATTTATTAAGCTAACATACAAGGCTGGAGTTTGTTTGAATAAACCCAATAGGTTGTTCCATGTATATTTCTTCATGCAAGTCCTCGTGCAAGAAGGCAGATTTAACATCCATCTGATGGACTTCCCATTTGAAAGATGCAGCAAGGGAAAGAACAAGTCAGACAGAGTTCATTTTGGCAACAGTGGAGAAGGTTTCAGTATAGTCAATGCCTTCAACTTGTGAAAATCCGTTAGTAACAAGACGGGCTTAATGTTTATCAACTTTCCCATTTGGTCCATACTTGGTTCTGTAAACCCATTTGCATCTAACAAGTTTTCGTCCCTTTGGTAGAGGAAAAAGATCCCATGTATCATTTGCCAATAATGAACGATATTCTTCATTCATAGCTACATCCCAATGTGGATTGGTTGAAGCTTCTGCAAACGTGTCAGGATCATAATTTGCTGAGACTTGAGGCAGTAAAGAAGAGGCTCTTTCAAACTGAGAACGTGTACGATGCTGATCTGTAGGATCACCAACAAGATCACCTGCTGCATTCTGAGTAGCTTGGACCAATTTTGGAAGTGAAGGAGCTGAAGGAGGATCCTGAGAAGGTGGGGGAGGATTTTCATCCTCACTTTCATCATCTGAAGAAGAAATATGTTCAAAAGTAGAAGAGATAGAGAGAGGTGGCACATGCGCCGAACTAGGCTCGTAGGTTGATTTATTTTCATGAAAATTTACATCTCTTCTAATGATAACATTTTTGGAATTAAATGGAATAAGTCTATATCCTTTGACATCTTCAGAATATCCAACAATGATACATTTTTCACTCTTAGGTTCTAAAGCTTTACATTTCTCATCTAGAATATGGGCCCGTGCTTCACTTCCAAAAACACGAAAGTGACTCACATCTAGTTTAATAGAGCTCCATGCTTCTTCTGGAGTGATATTCTGTAAAGCCTTAGTAGGAGTCCGATTTAGTATGTAATTTTCACAGTTAATTTCTTATGCCCAATAGTTAAGACTAAGTTCTTTAGATTGAAGCATGAAATTAACCATTTCCTTTAAGGTGCGATTCTTCCTTTCAGCTACACCATTTTGTTGTGGAGTATATGGAAAAATATGTTGCATTTCAATTCCATGCTTAGTGCAAAAGTTGATGAAGTCGTTTTTAACATATTCTCTGCCATTATCTGGTCTTAGCTTAAGAATTTGATGTCTAGATTGTTTTTCAACAAAGGCCTTAAAGGCCAAGAATTTGTTAAGTACTTCACTCTTGAGTTTTAAGAAGTATACACAAGTGCGTCTGGAGAAATAATCAACGAAAGTTAAGAAATACTTATAGCCAGAGAAGGAAACAACTAGAAGTGGACCACATAAATCACTATGCACAAGCTGTAGAGGGGCCGAGGCATGCCAAGAGGCACATTTTTCAAAACTGTCCTAATGATGTTTTTCGAGTACACATCCGGAACAAACACCATCTCTGCAAGATACCATTGGAAGATTTGTCACCATATTTTCTTTACATAGATTCTGAAGGGAGCGATAGTTTAAGTGACCAAATCGCTCATGCCAAAGTTTGCTCACTTCATCATTATGAGAAAAAAATACTCAGGGAAGATTTGATGACCCAAAGTTGTGAAACTTATACAACCTTGTAGAACCATCAGCAATGCCAGTGGCTAAAATTTGTCTAGGATCCTTTAGGTCCTTGATTACAACATCGTGAGCTGAAAATTCAATGATTTTACCTTCACCTGAATGAGTTATCCGATATACAGATAGAAGGTTGCAGGATAAGGTTGGAACACATAATACATCATTAAACTGACCACTGTCTATATGAACAGTTCCAGTCCCTAAAACAACAAGAGATCTATCATCACCAACATATATATTTTTTGTGTTACAATCATTTAAAGAAGAAAACATGGCTTTATTTTTTGCCATGTGATAAGAAGCTCTAGAATCAATGGGCCACTCATGAGAATGAGAGGAAGAAGATACATTTAGTGCATATCCAGACCGAGACGCTTGATAACCACATGCAGAAAGTGCCATTCCTAAAGATGAATTTGAAGAGTGCTCCAAATGGATGTTATGCTTCCTCATTGCTGCTTCCAAGGCTTCCATCTTCTTAAAGCATTTAGATTCTAAGTGGCCATCTCGATTACAAAAGTTGCAATGTTTATCAGTCTTCTTCCCTTTGTTTTTAGTTGCCTTATCATTATGGTGAAATGATTTTTCATTTTGAGGCTGAAATTGCTTAGGACCCTTGTTTGGTTTAGGACCATTCTTTTTAGGATATGACTTCTTAGGATTCTTTGAGTTTAGTTGTTGTTGGGCGGTTAATGCTTTCTTAGAAGAGTTTCCAGGATTAGGAAGACCAAGGTGTAAGAGTTTTTCTTGTTCTCTTATTAAAGAATCAAAAAAAGCATCAAAAGAAGGGGGCTTGTAGTCATGTCCTTGAGAAATGAAGGCTTCTCTTGTAGAATGGAAGGTGGAAACAAACACAGAGTAGGCTGGTCCCAACTTAGTAAGAATGCAATTGATAAGTGCACTATCTTCTTTCTTAACCTTAACACCTTCCAAGAGAAGTTTAATGGTCTTGAACTTGGACAAGAAATCTTCAATGCAAGAAAAATTATTGGGGTCAAATGTAAGCAACTCATTTTCAAGTTGATGGGCTCTAAGTTCATTTTTTATGCCAAAAACTTTAGTAATCTGCTTCATTGCTTCATCAGGAGCATCAAGTTCTACAATATGGAATCTAAGATCAGGAGAGATAGACATCCCTATCAACCCACGTACTTGATATTGCCTATTTTCCCATTTGGCTGAGTTCTCTTCATCTTTCGGCTTGGTTTCTTGGCCTGAGGCTATTCGGTAAAGACTCTTAGTTCTAAGTAAATCCACAATGTAGGACCACCATTGGAAGTAGTTGGTGTTGTCAAGAATAACTTGGGTTGGAATTTCCATTTTAACAGAAACTGAAGCTATATATGTTGAAATTAAGTGTTCCAATGGAAAGAGCTCGAAAAATTAGGCTAGTTAAAAAAAACGGCTCTGAAAACGGCTTCTGAATGAAGAAGTTATGTTTTTTTTTTAAATTGATGAAGGCTCCAACAAAGTGCGGGAATGTGTGGAAATGAAAAAAAAAAACTCCCTTTTCAACAAAAAAGGACATTTTAACCCAAGACCTCTACTCTCATAAATTAGCTTTGAACCAAGTGAGCTATACAAAAAGTTTGAGAGAGAGAGGGGGGGGGCTTGTTTTCTTTTGGTCATGGATGCTTTGGATTGCGTGCTTGCTTGAGAAAGCTCTTTTTCTCCCTAGAAAACAAAAACAAAAAACCTAACATGGACACACACAAAAAAAGCCTTACGGCTTAAAGTTAGATTTACCCGGAAACTAAATATTTTCCTCAATGTTTCTGATTTTCCGAGATCACACTAAGGTGCAGGGAAAAGAGCATATGCATGAGAAAAATCCTTCCTTTCTGTTTCTAATTTGCCCAGATCGCACAGAGTCGCAGGGAAAAGAGCATACGCAGAAATGAAAGGTATAGATCCGGTAATAAAAGGAGCTAAATAAACCAAAACTGAAATAAACAGAGAGAAAATAACAGTAAACTGCAAATAAACATTGTATACCTCCAGATCTAAAAAATGACGCAGCTAGGGCTACCAGAAACATTTTCGCGTGAAATGAAAGGGGTTCCCACTGGAACAGATACTCCCAACACAACAGAGTAGTCCTCTCGGCCCGAAAGCAGCCAGAAACAGCAGATCTAGGAGATGGCAGTCGGATGCAGTTCAACCGGCTTCAGATTTGGATCACCAACAGACGCGACCCTCAAATAGCTCTGATACCATGTAGGAATTTACAGGGTAAGTTCCTCAGACACAACACCAAAAGGACATTGCTCACAAACAGATCACAGATCAATACACTAGTATTTTGATGTGGTTAAAACCCTCAAAGAGGGAAACAGTCGACGGCCTGAGCCAACGCACCCACTTCAGGCAATTTATTAATAAAACAATGAAAATTTACATAAGCTTCTCTCATGAACACTTAACCTACAAATCACCCTCCATGCGCTTTAAATAGAATTCATGGAACAATCGGGTGTTAAGCCACGGATCAAGTGTCGGTAATACCAAGGAGAGAATGAACCATCGGATCACTACATATCATGACCGTCGGATTGTAAGTTACAAATGTACATAGTAAAGAAACACAATTTACCTAACTCTATACTAGACCAAGTTATACTTAACTATTCCTATGTGTTGGAATATCCTAACATCTTGGGGTACTCTACTCAAGAGGAAATATTGTAATCATGGGGGTGTTTCTTTAGTGATAATTGTGGAAGAATATGTAATTTCTTACAACATTTATCTTGTTCAGCTTCGAAGCGGGATTTGATTACCAAGCTACAATATTTTAGTGGTTGAATTAAATTGTTCTTGGTGTTTTGGACTATATATTGGAATTCTTAGATGAAGGGGGAATTTCATGTGAGGTGGGTGACCTCACAAAGTCCTCGTTGTCCATTGTAGGCGAGTAGGAGAAGTGGAGGGTGATGGCGGTTTTGAGGCTATTTATGAGGGTGAATTGGCCCATGAACATGTTTCATCACCTAGCCATGTGGAAGCACAACCATCTTTGTAATGTTTATATAGGCAATTGCAGAGTCTTCCCGCACTGTTGGTGGAGCTCATGAAACAGAGAGATGATGACTCAAATGAGGTGATAACAGTCATGATTGACTAAAAACATAATAAACAGAAAATTCTGGACAAGACTAATATTGACTAATATGTGACTACATCATATTGAGGGTCAAATTAACCACCTAGAGATTCATGTTTATGGGGCCTGTTAGCACTTGGAATTCACCTAGGCTGAGATAGACAAACTCTGAAGGCTACATCAAACCATTTCACCTCGTAGCTAGCCCTACGAGGTATGAGAAGGCTCTCTCGGGTCAGATTCGGTAGATCTTTCAATATGATAAGCTGACCAATTAGGATCAAAGATATTAGGCTAGTAAATTGATAAGGGGGTTGATTTAAAGATTTTTGGGTTTTTGGTGGCAATTGGAGGGAGTGCAATTCAGGGTGCGGGGATTGAGCACAGTTTTTGCAGGGGGATCTTTGGGGCAAGGTAGGAGTGAGCGCTGATGCCTTAATCTAAGATGGATGATCAGGGATGATAGAGAAGGAGCTAAAGAGGGAAAACAAGCATTTGAGTCCTCTCTAGACAGTAGAAAACATAAATTTTGAACAAACTAAAAAGCTGAGCATGTCAAAGCATGTATTCAAACTTTACCACTTCATCTGTCCAAATAGAAGCAAAAGAGAGATGTAGAATACATAAACAAACTTACAAGAACATGTATAGAACACACCATCAACACTACAATCCAAAAGAATCCACAAGGATGTCTGCAAAACCCTGGCCTTCTTCCTCTTGAAATTGCAAAGATAGATGTACAATATACAATGAAACTTTCTCCCACAAGAGTCCAACCTTCCAACCTCTCAAAATGACTAAGAAAACACATAATATAGGCAAGCTAAACTCTTCCCTTGCCTCTAGGGGTCGAGCTCATCCTTCTAGGAGCAGTTTGAACTAATTCCAAACTAAGCACTAGATAATAGGCCAGCTCAACAACTTGCCTCTATTACTTAGCTAACTGATTCATGCATTAATTATTCACTTTTTACATCAAGGAAGCTTCTAGAAGGGTAAAGAGAGATAAAATCTATCAAAGTGTCATGAAAATATTACATTTATCCATCATCTACACGTAAAAATGGTCAACCATAGTCAAAACAGTGTTTTTTGACAAAAACAGGTCAATTCTGGCAAAGCTGTAGTTTAGGTCGCGCCCCCTGTAGTTTAGGTCGCGCCCCTTTGCTGCAACTTTTGAGTGGGTTCCACTGGTCCAAATCAGGTGCAAGATGGCTCATTGGAAATCTTGGTCTGTCTACTTTCCATCCCAAGTGGAATTTCTGCATTTGGAGTTGTTTTGCCCCCTCAAAAACCATTTCTCCCAAGGTCACTTTCTGCATTTGGTCGCGCCCCCTGTAGTTTTGGTCGCGCCCCTTTGCTGCAACTTTTGAGTGGGTTCCATTGGTCCAAATCAGGTGAAAGATGGCTCATTAGAAAGCTTGGTCTGTCTACTTTCCATCCCAAGGGGAATTTCTGTATTTGGAGTTGTTTTGCCCCCTCACAAACCATTTCTCCCAAGGTCACTTTCTGCAACTCAAAAAGTGGGCAGAAAGTCATTTTTTTGATGTATTTTGAGCTTTTGGAGGCTCAAATCTCAAAATCAGGCTTCTCCCAAGTATTGTTAATTTTTCTCTTTGCATGCCCTTTCCAAAAATGCCAAGTTTTCAAAATTCCGAGCAGTCCTCCAAAATGGTCTCACCCGGGGTGAGACCATTCCACGGGAAAAACCTGTAAAATGCACAAAAAATTCACAAATGACAAAATTTTCTCCAAATTTCTTGAAATTTGGGTTGGGAGTCCCCAATCAAGTACCATGATCAGTCAAAGAGGCTTTGGCCAAAATTTGGAGTGGATCGGGCGTTTTCCTTAGTTTTTGTGCTTTGGCCAACCGTCCTTGGAGCACCTTCGTTCTCGCAGGTATTTTTGACATTGCTTTAAAACCATGAAACCTGTGCAAAAAGTGAAGGAGGTTTTTCTTCTTTGGCATGTTGTGGACAAAAACCTCTCTCAGTTTTCAAAAATTCATCTTTGAGTTCTCTGGAACATTATTTGAGTGCGACTTGTCCCGATGTGTGAAACAAGGAATTTTGTCGAAATGGAGCGAAATGAAGGGGATAGGGGGCTTCTAAATTCTTGGGGAAATTTTTGGGAGTGGGGAGGGATGTTGGAGAGCAGGGGAAAGTGGAATCTCAGAGATTGAGTGAGGGGAAAGGGTCCAAAAGGGAAAAACACAGGCCCAACCTAGAAAATTGCCAGGTTGTAGCTAGAAACTAGGGTTTGTGGAAAAATGAAGAATTTTGGGGATCTCAGTGATGGGAAGTGTTTGATAAGATACTTTAAGGATAGGGGAAGGTGTATGAACATCTGGATACAAGTTTTGCTGATGATTTGTCCGTCCAAGAGAATTTTCCTTCAAAACCCTAGGAGAGGGAAATGATCCTTGCCAAGGCACAACTGAAGCATGAACAAGATGTAAAATGACTCATTAGACACTGACATGATAATGACAACCCTATGAATGATGATAGGCTCAGCTGAATGATGACATGGACTGACATTTGGGCAAACCCTAGACCTAATGCCTAGTGACCAAATTTTGCTTGAAAACTCATTGAAATGACAAAATTTGACCTTGACACTTCAAAATCACTTTGTAAGAGCATGTTTGATCACTGGAGGAAGGCTGGAAAGATTGACACTAACAGACCCAAAGTATCTAAATAAAGTGTTACCTCCCTATTACAACAAACTGGTGTATTGACTAGACTACAAAGTGAGAGACTTGGGGTTACCACTTTCGAGTTCCCCATTCCTCCATGACGTAAGAAAGTCCTTCATCAACATCTAAATCAGATACTAGCGAGATCACATCACCTTTCCATCCATTTACTCCTCCATCCACTCCTATGCAATCTACGACTTCTCAAGTATCCACTTCTCCAATTAGTACTACGATTTTCAGTACTAATCCAGTAGTAAGTTCTTCGCCATCTATACCTACTTCTAGACCGACCTTCCCATTTTCTCAGTCCCCAACTCAAGTTATGACCAATCAACCTTGGACAAATCCTGGTGTTGTCCTAGTTGCAAATCCAAATGCACTCCCAGCAAACCCAAAAAAATGGCTTCCTAAGTATAATCCTGACGATGCTCTCCCAGTCGAAGAATATCTAAATAATTTTATGTTAGGCATGAATCTCAATGGGGTTGCACATGAAGATGTTATAATCAGACAGTTTCCCTATACTTTCCAAGGATCTGCTGGGTCTTGGTATTTTTCCCTCCAGCAGGTTCAATTAGAGACTGGGATACTTTTCAAGAATTGTTTCTTGCAAAATTTAGTGATGATAGGACCATAACGTCCTTAATCAATGATCTTTCTAATTTGAAAGCTAATCCAGATGAAAAGATCAAATATTTCAACTCCAGATTTAACAAATTTCTAAACAAAATCTCAGTTGCCTCTAAACCTGTTGTAGATGTACAAATAGAATGGTATATATCATCTCTGCCTTCTAATATTGCAATTTTTGTAGATAGATCCAATAAGGTTGCACTTGTAGAAAACATGAAAGAAGCCCTGTCTGTAGAAAGAAGAATCATAGCTTTGGAAAAAAGATCACAAACAAACAAAAGGAAGACCAAAAAAGTGACATTTAAGGATGACTCTAAGAAGAAGGCTTCAAAAGACCCTTTCGATCATGAAGGCCTTCAGAAAGTGTTAAAGACGATGTCCAACGAAATGGTCGAAATTACAAAACAAGTCGCAGAATCCTCTGCTCCTAAGAAACCTTTCGATCATTCAAAAGGAACCGTTCTTCTACATCACAACCCCCGAACACCATTTCAAATGCGGAATCTGACCAAGAAGCAGAAGAAGATTCGCCAAATGAAGAGGAAGCCGAAATGGAAGAAGAAATTGAACTAAATGGGATGTGGGATTTTATTCTCCCAACTGAAGAAGAGGCACAAGCAACGCCAGTGACTACAAGAAGCAAAAATTCTCCTGACATGTCTATCACAAATCACAAGCAAAAAGTTGCTACTCCTCCAAAGGAGAAAACAATAGCTAAGAAATCTAAGACTAGCCAAACTGATCCTATCCCTCCAGATTCCCCAAATTCCTCAAAAACATTGGTAATCTCAGATACAGTCAAATATAATATAGTGGAAGACATGAAAAATACTAGAGCTAACATCTCGGTGCATGAGCTCACTAAACTCGAATAACAGCAGAAGATTCTATTAAGGGAATTGAAAGCAGTTCTAGTATCCCCTCTTCCATCTGTTATAGTTACTCAAGCTGCCTACAATATGGGAAAACTCCCTCATCCTCAAACAAGGTAGATCCTTCAGATCTAGTTCTGATTGGTGATAGGTCTATTTCTCATGTTCCTCCATTTGTGCTCACTTATGAAATTTTTTAACAGGAACGTTCACAACTACCTTGTTGATTCAGGAGCCTCCTCAAATATGATACCAAGGGTTGCATGTACCAAATTGAACATTACACCTCAAAAATCTAGAGTGCACATAGTTCAGCAAGACAGGACAAAAGTCGAGGTGCTTGGAGAAATAGCTTCAGTTTCAATTAAGCTTTCCTCTAATCCAAAAGTTTTACAAATAATTGATATTTTGGTGGCTGATATCCCTGAATTTTACGGTTTAATTCTCAGTAGGGATTGGTCTGAAAAGTTGCACGGTTATTTCGCAACTGATTGGTATCACATGTGGTTTCCACATAATGGTAAACCTAACCAAATCAGGGTAGACCGAGAGAAATTCATGAAAAACACGGTCACCGACCTCGAAGGAAGCAACGAACCTGTTGCTTTCACTAACAATATCATCAGAAATTACTCAGCCGAGTCCTCTTTAGGATCCTTTAATGCTTAGAGGTCTCCCTTTTTAGATAACGTTGTAGTCTCCCAAATCGAAATTTTTTCACAAATGGATCCTTTCAAATGTCTAAATTTAATAGATAAAGTTTCTAAAAACTCTCTGTTCTAGACTCTCTATTTTGACGATTCTAAATCAAAAGACGACACAGGTGCACGATGTATTTTGATCAATCAGCAAGGAGAGAAAACTATGTTGGCCTGCAGACTTGAATCCCAGTGCACTAACAATGTCGCTGAATATGAAGCACTAATGCAAGGGCTGTATAAAGTCACCGGTATTAATGTTAAATACCTATAAGTCTACAGTGATTCAGAGATAATTCTGAAACAGATGAGAAATACAATTCATTGTGTCTCTGGGCACCTTAAACACTATCAATCTTTAGCTCAGAAATTGACTTCTCATTTTTCTGCTTTCAACATATCTTCAGTCCCTAGATTACAAAATGCAAGTGTTGACTTACTTGTTAATGTGGTATCCAAGCTTATACCCTCAGAAGACTTTAGTCTAGACATATTTTCAATAGAATTAATATTTAGGCTATCAATTCCCGACAATGTAACAAATTGGAGAGTATTCAACAACAATGCAGATATAGTTAATTTCCTTACATCAGAGGGATCGTATGAAGAACAGATCATAGATGAACATGAACATGATCTAGAAATCAAACTTAATCCTGATCATAACCCAATCCCAAAGTTTGTGGTTAAAATGGAAGATCTTTATGATCTAAAGGATAGATTTAAGAAAATTACTAACTCCAAAACTCAAAGTTCTACTTTGAGATTTGAAGTGGTAAACCTAGGGTCAAACGAAAAACCTCAAAATGTCAACCTAGGTCTAGGC
This sequence comes from Pinus taeda, assembly GCA_000404065.3. Lineage (NCBI taxonomy): Eukaryota > Viridiplantae > Streptophyta > Pinopsida > Pinales > Pinaceae > Pinus > Pinus taeda. Next base: position 193,306 of record APFE030070564.1, on the reverse strand, counting down.
CTATCATCTGAAGAAAGAATATCATTCATGAGGTTGTTGAAGACATATAAAGGCGTTTTTTCTTGGGATTATGCATATTTCAAACTTATGATGCCTCTATAATTCAACATACCATACCCATGACCTCAAATGAAAAGCCAGTTCAACAAGCGCTTTACAAAATTCACCCAAACCTTGAAAGTCAAATCAAATATAAATTGAACAAGCTTCTGAAAGCCAAAATAATCTTCCCTGTTAGACATTCTAAATGGGTATCAAATATGGTACCCATAAGGAAAAAGAATGGAGATATTAGGATTTGTATTGTTTAGAAACTTGAATCAAGCCTGCCAAAAAGATAATTTTCCCTTGCCCACCATGGAACAGATATTACAATCAGTTGCAGGTTCTGAATTAATGTCATTTCTAGATGGATTCTCAGGATATAATCAAATACTTGTGCATCCAGACAACAGATTAAAGACAACATTCATGACCAAGTGGGGAACATATGCCTATCAGAAGATGCCTTTCAGACTCACTAATGCGGGTGCCACATTTCAACGTGCTATGGACATTGCTTTCAGAGGTCTAATCAATAATCGGTGGTTATTTACTTGGATGATATCACAGTCTATTCCAAGGATGGGAACAATCATTTAAGTGACTTGAAACACATTTTCAAAAGATGCAAGAAATACAACATTTCCTTAAATCCCAAAATATCCTATTTTGCTTTACCAGAAGACAAACTCCTTGGGTTTATAGTATCAAAGAAAGGAATTTACATCGATCCTGATATAGTCCAAGAAATTGAAAAAATTCCCCTCCTACTCAACAAGAAAAACATGCAACCATTCGTGGGCTAAATAAATTTTGTAAAAAGATTTGTCCCAGATTGTTCACAAATTGTTCTACCCCTTCAAGCGATGATAAGAAAAAATGAAGTTTTCAGATGGAACAAGGATGAAAGAGAGTCATTCAAGTTGATTAAAAAATATATTATTAATTCTCCCTCATTGACAACCCCAGACTTTTTCAAACCTTTTGTATTATATACTTTCTCATTTGATACATCATATGCAGCAATATTGACACAGCTGAATGATGAAAATGTCGAGGCACCCATCTCCTTTTTTAGTTCTAACTTGCAAGGTGCCGAATTAAATTATTTAGCTGTAGAGAAACAAACATTTGTTGTTTTTAAAATTTGAAACATTTTCCTCTTAAAACCCATACAAAGATAATTGTAGCCTACCCTGTAGTAAGACAACTATTGATCCAAAGAGAAGTAGGGGATAAAAGAGCTAATTGGGTAACTGCACTCCAAGAATATGATGTAGAAATCCAGCCAACTAAAATTGTCAGGGGCCAAGGTTTTTGCAGGATGTTAACAAGAGCTTCCCAGTTACTACCAGAAGAAGATCAAGGTAATGAAGTACAAATATCAGAGGTAAGCCTCAATGAGATGCAATCACAATATGATGATTTGAAATTTTATCTAAAGAATGGATATGCTCCTATGCATCTTAATTATAAAACAAAGCGAGCTTTAAGATTGAAATCAAATCAGTATGAGCTAGTCAATGATGTATTGTTTAGGAAGAATTATGATTCAGTATTGTTGAGATGCCTAGAGAAACCTGAAGCCGAAATGGTCATACAAGAATTACATGATGGACCAACTGGAGGTCATTTTGGAGGAAACACCACGGTTCACAAAATCCTACATGTAGGGTATTATTGGCCAACAGTATTTAAAGATGCACATGAATATGCAAGGAAGTGCAAAACTTGTAAAACTACAGTCAGAAGAGAAAGAAGGCCATCATTCCCTTTACAACCATTTAACATCCAACAACCATTCGAACAATGGGGATTAGACATGATTGGTGAGATTTTCCTAACTCTTCCAAACAACATAGGTACATCCTTACAACTACTGATTACTTTACTAAGTGGGTAGAAGCTATCCCATTAAAGCTGGCTAATGCAGAAAATATTACAGATTTCATTGATCAGTACATAATTAGTAGGTTTGGCTTACCCTCAACTTTAATGTTTGACAATGCATCTTACTTTTTTGGAAATACAATGGTAGAATTTTCTCTTAAGCGAGGTTTCAAGTTGAAATATTCAACTAATTATTATCCTCAAGGTAATGGATTAGCAAAATCAACAAACAAGAACCTCGTTAGAATTATCAAAAGGACTATTGATCAAAATCACAGGAATTGGCACAAAGCATTAACATTTGCTCTATGGGCAGACAAGATTACTTAGAAAGCCTCTATTGGTTCTTTTCCTTTTGCTTTAGTTTATGGAAAAGAAGATTTTCTTCCCAGAAACGTAGCAATCCCATCTCTTGCCCTAGTACAATTTATTGATAAAAACCCTTCATCTTCTCTCCAGGCTACACAATTTCACATTCTCAAGCTTGAAGAAGAAAGAGAAAAGGCTAAAGCAACCCACTTCCATTGTCAACAATTAGTCAAAGCTTCTTTTGACACAAGTTCTGCCAGTCATAAAAATCTTGAAGTAGGTGACTTGGTTTTGAAATGGGACAAAGCACACGAGGAAAAGGGTAGACATACCAAATTACAAAGACTATGGCTTGCCCTTTTTCAGATCATTGAAAAAATTGGACAATCAACGTTTCTTCTACAGGACTTGTCAAGTAAGAAGGATTCTTTGCCCGTCAATGGGAAAATTTTGAAAAAGTACTTCTCCTAGGAGATAACCTCTTCCAATTTTGTAACATATTGCTTTCTAGGAAAATAATGGTCAAATAGTATTTACTTTTGGCTTTTCAAAATAAAATCTTTGATAACATGTCTGTTTTTTCGCTTCTATAAGAAAGTAAGAGTTAAAAGGAATAATTATGACATTTGAGTACTAAAGTAAACTTAATTTATTTGGAAAGAAACTTGACCTTGCTTAAAACATTTATTTTATGAACAAAATCTTATCTTTATAGAATATGAAGGTTTTGTTATCAGTCTAGAAAAGAATCTTTAACCTAGTAAGGATTTTTGCAGATCAATATATTAAAAACTCTATCATTATCACCCAAAACTCTCAAAAGAGCCAATGATCCACCCCATCTGTTAAAATTTTCCTTTTTCAGAGATTAATTATAAAATATAAAAAACTTAAAAGATAAAAAGTCTCATTACGAGATTGTTTACCATGTTCATAGGGAAGTGATTAAACTGATATTACCAATATTGCATACCAAATAGGGTAATAGCTAATGGTCTCCTCGATCAGAAGACAAGGGGTCTCATCAAGAGCCAACTTGTTTAATTTAGTTACAACCAATGAATGGGAAAAAAGGAAAAAGGGGAAAAGGTCCGTGTGACATTCAATCCAAGTGAATATCATTTTGAAATTTGAAAATTCATACAGATGGGACAATGAATCATTGTTGGTTAAAAGATAACCCTATCGAGGCTATGAACACTTGCTAGCAGTAGAGGCTCTATTTGTGATAAATGAGTAAACTACAAACAACTAATATGCAAAAGACATCTACTATATTTCTTTAAACTTTATTGGTTGATGCAAATGTTTATACTTCTATCATTACAAGAGTAAAGCTGAGAAAGTAATGATGATTCCAGAGACATGTTTTTTACCTTATAACTCATGTAATCATTATTCTTATAACCCTAATTACTTTGAAAGATTTTAGAAATTTCATAAAACTACTCAGAGATAACTAGTTCTCCCAAGTGAATCTCCAATTGTTGTACTACAAAACAACCCCCCCCCCCCCATTTATAACAAACAATAGCTAGGCTTAGAGTTGTAAATGGGGACCCTTTTAAATTTTTAGGCTTAGGATAATAAAACCCTAACTCTAAGGAAATTCCTAGCAAAACCTTGCAAAACTAACTAAGGATGAAATCCATATCGCAAATCGCAAATCACACTTTTCCACATGACCATGTTAAAAAACCTTTACAAAATTGCGATATGTGATTAAGTCTCCCGCTGCAATAACATCACCTTGTCATTTCGCAATCACATTTCACACTTTGCATAGTTCACGAGAAAATTGACCATGCCATTAGAACAACCACAAAGGATTTGCGAAATGCGATATTGCGATCCCAACAATCGCATTTTGCTTAATACATCCTGTAGCGCTATACTGTATCCCTTTTAAGATCGCGATGCACGATTAAGTCTGGTTAAACGTGTGGAAAAATTGTGTTTTAAATACCAAAACAAACAAGTTGACAGGTTATTAAATATTTAGCGGCCCGAGGAAGGATAATCATTTTCCTGGTTATGGGTAGTTATAATCGAGTATCTCACTAAAACCTTTCTCAAGATCCAAAGTCATTGCACAAGAGCTTTCACTATTAATTACTAGATATCATCTGCGTTAATATATCTTGTCCATTTTAGGCAAGCGACAAAAGACATGCCACTAAGAAAAGTGATGCAGAAACATAGCAAACAGACCATTGTTGAAGCTGAGTTTACAGAGATGGCTCCTATCTTTGCTGATACAGTTTGTGATGCTGCCAAAGGCACAACAGCTTGGGAAGTAATTTACAATAGGTTGGAGAACAATTGTCCTAAAATCACTGTTACAAGAGAAACAACTGACTCAAAGGGGCCTTCAGAACTTCAATGTAGAGATGCTTCATTTTCATTCCTTCATAAGATAGGGGCAAGGGCTAGAATCCTCCCCAATACAGATATGATCAGGTGGGTGATTGAAAACCTTATCATTGAAGATAGGCAGTTCAAGAATTCAAGGATGGAGCTCATAGGGTTGTTCAGAGCAGAGGATCTGAAGAAGATGTACCATATACCTGATCCGTAGGATATCTACAACAACACATTTGTGGCTAACTTCACAAAGAAGAACCCAGACCCCTTCAAGCTAATTCAGGGTTGGAGGGTGTTGGACAACAAATTCAAGTATGACAAATCGGGTATGTATGTTATAGCCTCTTTGGAAAACCCCTACCACTATGTAGCAACCATGTTATGTAGATTGTATGGGCTACCCAATAATACTAAGTTTTTAATAGAATGGATTCCTCTAATTGATGCCTGTGTTAATTCCCATATCATGAATTGGCATTCCATCCTATCTGACAACCTAGCCACCACCATTACCGAATATCGACAAAAGAAAGCCTCCTTTTTAGATAACCTCCCTCCCTTCTATTTTAGTGCCTACATTATGGATGCTATTTGTTTTTGCACAACATTTCCAACCATGGGTTGGAAATGGAGTTTACAAGACCCTTACCCAATCCATCTCAGCCATAAACAAATATGGGAATCATATTACATACCTCACTTCTATAAGATATTCCATGCCATTGTGTTGCCTCTACATCAAATGATTTTCAATAAGAAAGCCCATAGGTTTTCCCAAGAAGTTGCAGCAGACTTGCTTACTATTGGAAAGTATTTTATTGAAGAGTGGTTCACCAATATTAGGGTTTTTGGTAGCACAACTGATCCACATGTCCTTCCTTTATATGTTTTTGATAAGTTATTGGCAAGAGAGATTGCCTACTAGACTGTGGGAAAGGGCCTGACACAAGTTCTCAAAGATGACAAGAAGTCATTATGGCCCATTTTCCCTGTCAAATGTGGTTCTTTTTCTTTAGCCAATTTTGTTCATGCCACTAAGGAATCAACACATATGGAAGCCCTCAGGCTTCATACATTGCCTAAGAGGCAATTTGATCCAAACAAAGTGGCATATAATGTCACTACCGGAGTAAAACTCAAGCCATACAATCATGACGATAATTATTTTGAGGATTTGTTATAGTCAGCCGTATCCTTCGAATAAGTGTTCGAAAGGGCAAAAGCGAATTTGAAACCTAAAGATTTTCAAATTTCAGGAATTCAGAGATGAGAGGCTCCGGGTGATCCTAATGCATCTATTAAAGCCCGAGGATAGGACTACTCCAAGTGTCACTGTTGATAGTGGAGGTCCTAGCTCTCAAATATACTCTCAGGTGAACATTGAGAAGACACTAGACACAGGGAAGCCCCAAGATGTTGAAAACACAGCTGAGTCCAACAGGAAGTCAGTTGAGAAGCAAGTGATGAGCACCCCGGTTACAAAAATCGGTTCAGAGACCAAAGGCGGTAGTTTGGAGCAGGAATGGGATCAATTTAATTAGAAATTGCAAGGCACTCCCAAAACCTCAAATTCCCAAGAAACAAAGGAATGCAAAACTCTTCCACATATTCATAAAGATGCAGAGCCAATTCTGTCGATGGACAATCTACACCTATGGAGGAACAAGCAACAACGTCCCAACATACGGAAATTATCCTTGCTCTGCCCACATCGGAGATTGTTCTCAAAGTGACTGAAATAACTCCACTTGATGTGTTCTATAGCCCTCTCCACAATGCTGTAGTTAGAAGGCATAGAAAAAGGAGAAGGGTAGATGCACCTGAATTCCCACCTAGAAATGAGCCCATGGACATTGTCTGGAAGGACATTCCTTTCCTTCTGGTCGAGAACTTGACTAGACTATCACAGTTCATGGGAGCATACACATCAGCCACTATGGACAAGGCTACTGAGGTCTCTACTCTACTAAGGGAGAAAGAGGAGAGAATTATGCAGCTCGAATAAGAGCTCGAGGTAGAGAAAGCAAGCGCAAACAGGCAGGTGGCCGAGCAACTAAAGCAATTGCAGCAAGACATGGAGGTCCTAAAAATAATCCATGAGGCCGTTATATCGGCCAAAAACATGCAACTCCAGGAAGTGCAACAATCCATGGAAAGATACAAGGACATTCCCACTATTGAGGAGTTCATCAAAGAATCCCTGGAATTAAATTCCCTTCTGGTGAGACAGCAAGAGTATTTTTAGCAGAAGCTATCACACATTACTCCCTATCTGACTATTAGCGACCAACTGACAGATAAGGCAATCGATTATAGAATAGAGTTTAACGATTTAAACACCAAAATCTCTAAGTTCATTGAGTGGCAGGAAATATAAGATGGAAAGAAGGTCAATCTACCCTAGATTGTAGGAACTCATACAAACATTCTCTTTATAGATTGGGATGGCAGAATCAAACAGGTTGAGCTAGTAGTTACAAGGGCAACTGGAGTATCAAGGAATATCATCAAAGCAGTGAATCACATCTTGTTCACTACCAATCTCATCAAAGAAGGAAATATGAAAGAAATGCCAAATTTCACTGCTTTGTATAATGATTGGCAAGAAAATGTGGGGAGTCAGAGAGAGGCAATTACAAAACTGACCATGACCAACTGGGAGTCGTATTGGCACTATCTTGTTAAGCCACATAGCCAGATTATGACTCTCAAATGTTTCCTTCACATGACTCAAAGGATGTTGCCACCGCTCACCGATGCGATCTTCACAAGACAGCTTAGGACTCATTTCGGGCCACCTCCTCAAATTCAACCAATGACTGATATTTGTGATTTACTAGACAAGTTGGCAGATAAAAATTCATCCTCTTAGTTTTGTTTATTTAGCCTCTGTTTATTTTTTGAGTTAGTTACCTAGTTAGGAGGAAGGTTGTTTGAAACCTCCTCAAATTTTGTATAATCTGTTTTTGCACATTTAGTTAGAGTAGTATTTATACCCTTCTCACGCATTTAGAGAATGGTCCAGAATTTTATCAAAAACATTTGCAAAGAATGCACTATTGTAAGTTTATGAATTCTTTGGTGAAATGATGGAACATGATCATTGATTTTAGATATCAAACTACTTTCCTTTGTTGATGCATTTTTGTATTCTTGGGAGACAATTTGATTTGAAGAAAGAAGTTGGTCTATGTCATTTGTCAAATGAGCAGGACTTCACACATATTGTACTATTATCGTGTATGATTAATTTTGTTTACATTTAATTAGTGGAAAAACTTTACTTTCATGGATTATATGTGAGATTTATTATTTCTGTTAAGCGTTAATTGCACTTTTGTATGATGCCTAGATGAAGTTGTGATTTTCATATATAACTCAGCATATATGCGATAAATTTTATAAATTCCTTTGACTAAATATTTAGTCAAAGGAATTATCTTTTATGTTATCATCTTTGTTTAGTTGTGTTCAATCTTTATTATCACATGTTAAATATATATCCTTGTAGATCGCATATCACACAAGAACACCTAGGTTTATATTAGAATAAGTTAGTTAGAGAGATTGCATTGTAGAATATGTCACTTAGATTATCATTATTCTATTGCAAAGCACTCATAAAACACCCACTCTCATCTTAAAAACCACACTGGGAAATTGGTCTCATTATCCCTAGTTAGATCCACCACTTTAAACGAAAAAGGAGCTATCTTAAGGTGCGGACTAGGTGGTTATCCCCCATGTTTCGATAGTATTATTTTGAGGCCACAACACATTGACAACCTTTGAGTTATGGTTTTACAGAGAACCTTTTAGGGTTCCACCAATATGATATTTTTAATGAGGGTAAATTCAATCTGATGATTAATTACCCAAACAAGAATATATATGATTCAAAGGTCCTAGACATAACACTTCTTGGTAATGTCAAGCAGATTTAAATGAACATACCTCTGTCACGAAGAGAAAAAATTATGATCTAAAACATACCTTTGAGTTGGTTTCTAGACAAACCTAATAGGACATCAATTTCAATGCTTTATCTTGTGAGATATTCTCCATAGCCCTTGAGCATATCAACAAGATTTCCCTAAACAAGGAAAATATAAAAGGAAATGTTATTGGCCTCTAGTATAAACACATCTAGTGAGGGCTCCCTCTTAATCCAATCTCGAGGGATACCTATAACTTTAACCAAACAATTCAACGATGTTTTTTCGAAGCATGTTAAACATGTAAGTACTAAAAATTCAAAAAACAAAAACAATTCAAAAACTTAGAGTAGAGGGACTTAGTAGTATAATTCATTTATTTCTAATTCTTTTTCTTTTTTGTTCTTTGGAGGTCCTTCTTCGACAACATTTTCTTGATCCCTATTTCTCTTTCTATTTCTTGGATTCTCAGGACAATTGCTTCTATAATGACCCATCTTGTGACAATTGTAGCATTTGGTTTTAGATAGGTCTACCTTCCTTCTAGGCCCTTTAGCCTTCTTGGAGGTTCATTAGTTCTTGTGATGAGTGGAATAGGCATTTGAAACTTTCTCCTCTTCTTTATCTTTGTTGCTTACTAATGAAATTTAGATTTCTTCTTGACTACGTGCATTCTGTAATTATTCAAATGTAGGAGTTTCCTTCCAACTGTTTAGACATGATGAAAAGGAACTCCAAAATGTTGGTAAACCTAGAAGTGCAGTGATTACAAGCTCCTTTTCAGGTACTATCTCATCTATTGCCTGGATTTCATCTTTAATTCTAGCTATTCTTACAAAAAAGGATGCCATAGTTTCTTCCTTTGTCATCTTTATAGTTCTTAGTTCATTCTTAAGACTTGCTATTTGACTAAGATTCTTAACTGTGAATAATTTGGATAATTCCTCATACATCTCTTGAGTAGAATCTATGTTGGATATATATGGGATGAGGTTATCTTTTATTCCATCCACCATTAGTGTCATGGCCAATATCTTTGTTTCTATGAACTTTTCCTTTTCTGCATCACTTGACTCATTTGTAGGCTTAATTAATTTTCCTTTGACTAAAACCAAGACTTTATTCTTCTCTAGGACGAGATCTATCCTCTTTTTCCATGCCCTATAATTGGATGCTCCTTCTAATTTGTGTTCTCGCTTCATTGAGTTAGACATTGTTCCTGAGGATGGTAGACTTGACTTCTTATATGATCATTTTCCTTGACGATCCTTTATTAAAACTTCTTAAAACTCCTTATTCTCCTTTAATAGATCTTCAAGCTGCATTTTTTTCTTCTTCTTCACCTTAGCTCTGAAACCATGTTAGAAAATCAGAAAGGTAGAAAGATTTTGTTTATTTTGATAATTACTTGTGATATTCTTATGTATTTTTTAACTTTCTTATGTTCTTCTTTTACTTTAGTTCATCAAGAAATTACCAAAACAATAACAAAAATATCATAGACACTAGATGTAAGTGGAAAACCAGGAAAAAACCCCTATCTAGGGAAAGCCCTGTCAACAACTCTTCATTTAATAATTTCACGAGATGATCCAAGACTTCTTGACCTAGAAACAAACTTCCTCCAATCACCAAGTCAACCCTTCCTTTCTTCTGCAGATTATAACCTTCAAGTACCTTTGACCTAGCACTTTGATCTTCAACTTTCCCAATAGTAGAACTTCGACCTAGCAGAAAAATTCGACCTAGCAGAAAATTTGAACCAGCAGAAACTTCAAACCAGCAAAAACTTTGACCCAACAAAATCCAAAATTTCAACCTTCCCAATAGTAGAATTTCGACCTAGTAAATAAATCCACACGTGTGAGAGGGAGACAACCCAGAAGACTTCGATTTTCCTTTTCCAGCAAATCTCCTCCTTCTGCAACTTCACACTTTTTTTGCTTCCTCTTCTTGGATATCGAACTTGTGTAAGAGTATCCTCCAAATGAATCGAACTACTTGTATATATACCCTTTTCTAGAGTTTGAATTACCCTCATGTAGGTTGACTTGATCAGGTAAGGGCTGACTTGGTGTGGAGGTGACAAATGACTTATTTTTACTCAGTATTAATTCTTTTTACATGATTCAAAAGTCCAAGAAGGGTCTCTTCAAATGGACAATGACTCTACTGACTCAAGACAAAACCTAGAAGTCCTCAATGGGGACTTTGACCTAAAACATGATGACCCAAACATGAAACCCATGCTTTAAAAAGTCATAATAAAGATAAAAATAACTTATTTGTCTTTCTTTTGATAAATACATTTCATTATGACTCAAATACAATTATGGAGACGAAACCTAGTTACATTCTTCAACAACCCCTATAACTAAGTTGGTTTAAAATAAGATCATCTACTACATGTGCTAGTATGAGGTTACTTGTCACAAATGTAAAGGGGGACTACAATATCACATATGCTAATCAAATCAACATTGGGATCTTGAAAGAACATAAACTTATGATTTGGAGATAAATAAATTCACAAACCAAAAACAATCCCCAATTTAAAATAGATCAATCTAGCTATCCACTGACACATTTTAAATTGTGTTGCATTGAATTTGGGTTATGTTCATCGAAATATTAATTATATGTTGACTAAAAAAAGAGGAAAGGAGTCACTTGATTGACCATAGGATGTTGAGGGTAAGTTCAATTCCTTGGTGGAATAGAGTTCACCTCCCCTTTCAATTGATAGGAAAGAAATATGGTTGAGTAATCATTTCTTTATTCCTTGGTTTTGTTTGAGGGGTGGAGTGTTGTCCCAATTTGAAACCACAATATATTTATGCATACCTTTTTGAAAGTTGTTTTAGTTGTGAGCATTATCTAGGACATATTTAATACATTATTTATCATCCATTATTCATAGGGTGTGGAAATAGAAATGAGGAATAATGAAAGTGATGTAAAAGGCACATGTCTAGCATGTATTAGAATGATAGATCTCTTTGTAAGCCTTGTATTTAATTCCTTGGCTTATATTTTTTCACCTCAAATAGATGCCCATATCATGTTGGTACAGAGATAGCATAAAGAGAATACATAACTTCATAGTTTGGAGGATGTATGTATAGGAGGGATCCATCATTAGATGCAAGGCCAATGAATTTGTCGTAGACCCACAAGAAATTCATATAAATTGTTTGCGCCTATATTCACCAATTTGTGCTAATGATATACACGTGTGCCCTCGAACATGAGATTCAACAAAGGGAAGGGCTTTCTACTTTTGGGGTTTCCCTACATATATAAATAGCCAACAACTCACTCTATTTTTTCTTTCTCAAACAAGGGCCAAGTTTTTGGTGATCCATGCCAACATAGCATACTTATTTCTCCCCAATTTCATAGTCTATGTCAGTGATCATGCTACTCTACATACTTGAGAAAACATGTTAGCAAAAACTCATAACCCTTATGTTCTAAAAGATGGAGTCCATAATTAAAGGTTTATGGGAGAGGCTAAAGTACTACATTGTTACTGATAGATGAAGCTTGGGTAGCTTTGACACACGAGATGCTTGTTTGAGCAAACCTAACTACAAATTGTGGCCTCAAAACGAGTATGTAAATAATCCAAATGCTTCCTTCACTATCTTGGATAAATTGACTGATTAGATTAAAAGAGAAATGACTTGGAGGTAGGGAGTATAGAGTGAGAATGTGATCTAAATTTGTCACTATGATATATGAGAATGGACAAAATTAATAAAATTAAATAATTTTTAAGCGGGAATACCCATCTTTAGAAAATAATCAAGAAATCAGAAATATTTCTTATTAATAAGTGTTTAATGAGAGAAAGGCATTGCATCATCTTCATTATATAAAAATTTATTTGTCTTGATCTTAAGTTCAATATAAATGTGATGGGGTCATGGCTCATAAGAGTAACACATGGTATCATCTCCATTAAATGATATAAATGGTTATTGAATTAGAAAAAGAAAATATAAAAATTTGAAAACATCTAACCGAATAACAAAACTTTATCATTTCATCCTAAAAATTATTAGAAAAAGGAAATAGGCTAGCACCTAATGAATCACAAGAGAAAATAGTGCAAGTTTAAAGGACTAAAAAAATATTATTAATGTTCTGAAATCGTCTTATGTTAAGATTGTGTTTTTGTATCCACATTAATTTTGTGTCTTCCTAGATTGTAGGGGTTAAGGCTTATGTGTGGTGAACCCATAAGATAAAAAATGGGGTTAGATGAACAAAGATAGTTGTATACACATATATGAAGGTACATATGCATAGGTGTTAGTATGTACTTATCTTGAAGAAAAACATTATAGTATTTACTATATGTAAGGAACTATATGTTTAAATTTCTTTCTTCATTCTTTATTGTGTACCTAAACACATCATCTTGTATCTAAATTCTATGTAGATGTGTTGTATTTTTATTTATGATCATAATTTTGTAGTCATTTATTCGTCCTATATATTTATGATGTATCTTCGTTACGAAAAAATATCACTTTATGTAATAAGGGTTGTAAGTATATTTCATGATTAATCATATTAAACAAATACCTAATTGCATGCTAATGGAAATTTCAACATCTATTTCAAGGTTTTTAAAAATTTTGAGTATATATATAATCTATTGTTCTCTCATAGCATAATAACCCAAAAATTTTCCTTTAACAAGTTGGAATGGTTTCACTTAAGTGTAAAATGTCCCTCAACATTCTTTATTTTTATTTTGATCTAGTTTATTAATATGAACCTATTATATTGTCATATGTTAAAATTGTGTTTTCATCTCCACATTGATTTTGTGTCTTGCTAGATTGTAGGGGTCAAGGCTTATAAAGTATGTGTGGTGAACCTAGGAAAGAAAATGGGGTCAAATGAACAACGATAACTGTACACACATATACAAAGGTACACATGCATAGGAATTCATATGTGCTTATCTCGAAGAACATCATTATGATATTTAACATATGAAAGGAATTATATATTTAAATTTCTTTCTTCATTCTTTCTTAGATGCCTATACAAATCATCATGTAAGTAAATTTTAAGTAGATGTGCTGCATTTTTATTTATGATCGTAATTTTATTGTAATGTTTTGGTCAAATATCTTTATGATGTTGTATCTCAATAACTGTAAAATATCACTTTAATAATAAGGGTCCTAAGTATATTTAGTGAGTAATCATACTAACAAAGACTTACTTACATGTTAATGATATTTTGGATATTTATTTCAAGATTTTCTAAATTTTTGAGGATATTGTTGGGAAAAATAGTGAGAGGGGGGTGGAGGGCGAGGGGAGGGTGAATAAATATTTTAATTCACTTTAACTTTCAATTTTATCTATAGAATTTTGTACGCTACTGTTCTTAAAGCAACATGCATATGTACACGACTTAAGAGAAGGAAAACATCGTATATCTAATTTACTAATTTTTCATGTGTTCCATCATATAATTATCTTTAAACATTGCGTCAGTAAAAAACTATCTTTCTAGTATGTGGTAAGGAACAAAAAAAATCAAAGCATATAAGCAACACAAACAGAACACAAGGATTTTAGGTGGAAACCCAACGTGGGAGAAAACCACTGTTGTCATTGTCTCTGTCTTCTTTCTTATTAAATAAAGGAATTATTCATTACATTTTTTGGACTGGTGCAAAATCTTACTAGTATGCAGGCACCCACCTGTAGGAGGCTATAACCTCTACTCGTACTCCAACACCCATTGGAAGGGAGCCACAACCCCTAAAATTGTTTACTGGCTCCTACCAGAAGGGAGCTCATACTCCCTTTCTGAAGGCTACAACCCCCATCTCCTTATGGACCACTTTTCATAATGTTTCAAACTGGATCCACTTGTCAAAAAATCATCAAACAACTTGTAGGCCACCTTTCATCATATTTTCAAACTGGATCCATATCAACAATAAACCCAAACTGACATGAAAAATTGAAATACTAAATCTGAGTCACTGAAGCATTGTAAATCAACTGAATTTATGAAATATTAAACCACTGAATGTAGAACCCACCCTGAACAAACAAATATCAGAACATGTACGCGACTGGACTGAATAAAAATCGTGTATGTACACCTCTATATAACACCTGCATACAAATCTTAAACAACTAAAAACTGAATCATAAATAATTGTAATATGGAATCAATCATTGGGCCATTCATAGATCAATCACATATTACTGAACCAATCACATATCCCCACACTATAGCATCATTACCAATCAATCAACCCAATCATCAATGTCAGACATAGATCATCAAGATAGAGACATCATTGACAGAAAACAAAAGACAGAGCAGAATTCATTAAGTGTCACTATCAAGGCGCACTGTGAACCTTAACATATATATGCAACTTCCATAAAATAAATCAATGTATGTACGTAACTACCATGCTTGACACCCGCATATATATTTTAGTACACTTAGTAAATTATCGTAGAATTTATACGCTACTTTACTGAACCAAATCCGCGTATGTATGCGACAAGCTAGAAGAAAACCAACGTACAGATCTTGAGTTACTAGATCAAACCTTCACTGCAATTCAAAATATCTGTTAAACCCAGATCTCTACACGCTTTACTAGATTTAGATCAAATCATCATCATAGCTACAAATCTAACATCACAAGCATAAATAGATCTGACAAGCAAATATTAGTCGACACAACACTTTCAGATCTGTTAGATCTGAAGTATCTCCTTGCTTCTTGGTGCACACCTGTTCCAAATTAAATCATATAAAGATAGATCATTTACTTGCACACTTAACACCTTGATCTCCATCTCCTTATATAATTTTAGCCTTAGCCAATACCTTAGGTAAATCCCTTGGTAATGTCGGTAGTGTTCTTTGACGTGATAAAATAACCGTTGGTGCTCCAATTACTATGGGCCAATACCATGGTAAAGACCTGATCCAGGTGGATATTCATGGCCACCTGCCAAGTCCACTTGGACCTCCACCATTGTTTGTTTTAGTTTTTCAGTTTCGTTAATTGTAGCACAGTTTACTATTTTTAGCAGTTTTTTGGGTCATAAACTTCTAGAGCTATTTTAAGGCCCTAAACGACGTTTATTGGGAAAATTGGGAGCAACCTGGGTCCATGGACCGATGTTTCTCTTCCAAAAGCTATATTTCTCAGATAGATCTTTCTAACGAGATACTATGCACGTCAAATAGAGATCATATGCCAAAGTTACGACCCTGGAAAGTTGATGTACAAATTTACCTAAAAGGGGCCCACAATTTGGCGTTTCATCTTCTAGGGTTAGGCTTTTGGATGTTTAGGGTTTTCCATTGTTTCTCAACAATAAATAGACCCTTGAGCCTCATTGTAAGATAGTTCAAAGGCATGTAGCCGCCACATCTCTTCTCAAAGATAAGCTACCATCGCCCTTATTTCCATTGTTGTTTGTAAGCATATTTCAGATTTTACATTAATGAAATGAATATTATTTCTGTTGATTCTCTGTGTTCTATTATTTATTCTCATATTTGTTGTATTCTTTAGAATCGGATCAGTGGATCAGAGCGGCTTGCTTTTTCTCTATTTTTATTTGCATGTCCCCAATGAGGTTAGGATATAAGGAGTTAGGGCTTGAACTGGTCGAACCTTTGCAAGACCAGCCTCGTAAATCCCGATGACCTCTCATGGCGGATGAAAAGAAAGATGAGGGGGTAGGAGATCCTATCAAATTCTTGCTCGAAGAAGCCCTCAAGTGATAAAGGAACGCCATGATGGACAAATTTGTCGAGATCCTTCAGTGGCTACCTAAGGGCGATGCATTGGCTTCCAACAGCTACTCTGGAAATGCCACCATGTTTAAGGTACAAGTTAATTTTGAAATCCCCATATTCGAGGGTCAGATAGACATAGATGTCATCGATAAATGGTTAAATCTGCTTGAGGTTTATTTTTTTGTTCATGATTTTTCCAGTCGGGAAAAGATTATTTTCGATCTTCTCAAAGCAGCCACCCACGTCAAGGACTGGTGGGAAACCTACTGCAAGCATAAGGAAGAAAGTACAAGCTCACTCTTCAACCGCACCCACATGGGATTCATTCCAGGATGCCATCAAGGAGCAGTACTACCCTGTTGGAAGCTATGAGGATCAATACATAAAGTGGACCACGCTACAGCAGGGAAGGGACCAAGACGTGTCAGAGTTTACCAATATTTTCCATACCCTTCGGACAAAGTTGGGTATCAAGGATTCGAAGGAGCATTTGGTACTTAAATACCGCGGCTGCGTGCATAAGTACATCCAGGAAGAAATAGAATTCCTGAACATCCCCTCGCTCGGCATTGCAGACCAATATGTTGTCAAGGTTGATCAAAAGTTTAAACAGAAGAAGTGAGACTTTGGATTTGCAAATCCGAAGCAAGGGAAAGGTGCCCCCAAACCGCAAAACAAAAGACAAAGCCAAGGCGGGGCGACCCAAGACAACCTGCCAAAGCTGCAAGCAAAGAACAACGTTGTGAAGCTGAAAAAGGACACAAGAAAGTGGTGTGAGTTCCATAAGAGCTCCAGTCACAAAAAAGTGAGTGTTGGGCCAAGCAGCCACTGGTGGCCAAGCTAAAGGTTTCAGAATCATATGCATGTTCTGACTTTGAGTCAGAACCCGATAAGGGGAATGACAAAGGGAAGCAAATTATTGATGTGGAGCCCAACACCACCGTTGCCACCACGAAGATCCAGAAGGAGGAACCCGAAGGTCCAGAGTAGGAGGAGCGTCTCTTCCACTCCCAGATGTGGGTAAAGGGCTCCCCGCTACAGTTCATTGTCGATAGCGGAAGCCAAAAGAACCTCATTTCGGCAGAGGTCGTGAAGAAACTTGGCTTAAGACCACATCACATCCACAACTGTACACCATCGGTGGCTTCACCAAGGACGAGATCTTCGTGTGAGCCGGCAGTGTCTCGTTCCATACAACATCAAGCCCTTCACAGATGAGGTATTGTGTGACATTGCTCCCCTTGAAGTTTGTGATGTATTATTAGGACAACCATACTTGTGGAAGCAACATGCTCTGTATGAATTAAGGCCCCGTGCTGTTATTGTTACTTTGGGAAATAAGTTGTATAGGACACCGAAGGTAGCACTGCCTACAGCCATCTCTTTGTTTACTGCAAAACAATGCAGTAAGCTCGTTTCCAAAACTGGGAAATTTATTTTCCTGATGATACGCCCTCAAGGAAAGAAGAAGACGGTGGCCACGACCTCCAGACAGGGCCCCTCCGCACGACAACTACAGATGGAAAAGGTCGTGGAGGAGTACGAGGACATATTCACCTCCCCCACAGGGGTTCCTCTGCACTGTCAAGTCAAGCACTCCATCTATCTGAACCCAGGTGCACTGCTGCTTAATGGACCAATCTATCGGTGCTCCGTTCTGGAGAATGATGAAATCAAGAGGCAGATTCAGGAGCTACTGCGTAAAAGTCACATCCGTCCAAATTCATCGCCCCGTGGGAGCCTGATCGTGTTGGTACAGAAGAAGGATGGGACTTGGAGACTCTGTATTGACCATTGGGCGCTAAACAAGATCACTATCCATAATAGGTACCCGATCCACAGATTGATGACCTCTTAGACCAAATGAAGGGGGCACAATATTTCAGCAAGATCGATTTGAAGTCAGGATATCACCAGGTACCAATCAAACCCTCCTATGTGTGGAACACTACCTTCAAAGCCAAGGAGGGCCTTTTTGAATGGTTGGTTATGCCTTTCGGATTGACGAATGCTCCTGCAACCTTCATGAGGCTAATGGATGACATCTTGCGACCATTCACCAACTCATTTTTAGTGGTATACTTGGATGACATCCTGATCTTCAGCTAGGGTTGGGAGGAGCACCTCCACTACATCCGATAGGTTCTCCAAACACTGCAACAACACAAGTTATGTGCCAATTTGGAGAAATGCACTTTTGGCATGACCCAGGTTCAGTATCTGGGATACATTATT
>APFE030070564.1:149852-170735 GCA_000404065.3 Pinus taeda | reverse complement strand
ATTTCAAGGTTTTCTTAATTTTTTGAGGATATATATATCAAGAAATTTCTTCTTCTATATATGAAATCTAATGTTCTCCCTTAATATAGATAATTGAGCAAAAGTTTTCCTTTGACAAGTTAGAATTGTAGATACAATCAAGTGTAAAAAGTCCCTCAAACCCTTTTCTTTTTAAATTTTAAATTTTGGAATTGTTATTTTATATCTATTAGTATTTGCAATGATAATGTGCCCATTTTACACAATAAGTTTATTTTAAATGGTTCAAGGGTGTAGGGTTTCCCCCTTGTCTAAGTTATCTAGGGTGGTAAGAGAACAAATTGAAGACAAACTAATGGTGTTCAAAAGGGAACTCTTTTAACTTTGTAAATTGAACTTTCTAAAAACTCAGTTTTGTTGGTGAAAACACTAGCCTAATTTGTAAGAGATATATCTCTATCCAAACCATCAATATATGTGATTTAAAACTAATCTGAAAGAGATCAAAAGAAAATGACTTAAATAACTTTTAACTCATTCAAATAAAGTTCTAGGAAGATAAGTTAATTGGGCATAGCTCAAGTGACTAAGGGGAAAGTTGTTATTCTGTCTTGTCCTAGTTCAAATCCCAACTTTTAACATGCTTGTTCTCTTTGTGAGTTGATTCTTAGTTGTTAACTTGGTTTAGAGTCCTAAAAAAATTGGTTTACTCTAAGCAACATCCTCAAAATAAAAAAAGTATTCAGTGAGTTCTTGAAATATACATTAATAATAATAATAATAATAAATAATAAATAATAATAAAATAGCTAAATTTTTTTGTTTAAACTTTCAATTTTTTCTTAAACTTTTCCTTATTTAAATATTAGTTTTGAATTGATTAGTGTAAATTCAAGATTCATTTAAAAGATAGCCCATTCATTGTAAACCTTATGAGAAGACATAAAAAATGATTATACAAAGTAATAAAAAGCTTTAAAAAATAAAAAAATAAAAATTGAGTTCACTGTTCTAAGTAGAAATATACAAATAAAATATAAAAATCACATAAACTCAGGGCTAGAATGAGAATATCAAGATATTATTGTGTATGAATAGAATATTAAGTATTAAAAATAGTCCTATTTTAAGAGATTCATTCTTCGCATTTCTGAGTAATTTTGAGAAGGAAAAAATGTTTGGAGTGGTAGGATAGATGAAAGATTTAGTTTTTGGATTTATGTATTTTGAGTTTTTGCCTTGCTGGGGACTATAACATTTGCTTCGTAGTCAAAGTGCATTGACTTCATTATTTTGTTGAGTTTTAGCAATTTTAATAAAAGTTTTGGAAAAGTGTTGAATATTCCTAATTTTCCGTAAATTAAAAAAATAATCTTAATTTCTAGAAATCTTATTTCTAATTTTCCATCCGCTGAGTGAGCCTTGATGTGACATAATTCCCTTAATAGAAGGGATTTTCTTTTCAGTATTTGTTAGTACCTAACAAATAATGTTAAAATAAATAAAAAAAGACTAATTTGTGAGTGATGATTTTGTTGGTGAGTGCTCTGATAGTGACACTGCTATCGCTCTACCCAATGATGCCATAACTAATGGGGTTCCAAGTTCCTTACATAGGCTGAACTAATCTCCATAACTGCGCAGAGTGTGGAAGAAAAAATGAGGGGGAGGGGGAAAGGGAGGCGGTGCACTAAACAAATCTCCATTTAAAACATTGTGCGGAGGTGCGAAGGAAGAATAAGCTTTTTTCCTCCACATCTATGCACTCTGCATTATAATTATTCACTACGTCTAGCGTTTGAGTTAGGTAATCAAGATGGCTCTTACTATATGCTTGTTGTAAGGTTATTTCATTATCTTCTTAACCGCCATTTCCCTTGTTAAAGTCAAGGTCTAATTGTGTTACAACAAGCTCATTTTAGAAATTTTCATCTTGTTTTAGAGCCTCACAATTCCTATAATTCGTTAGATCTCTATAGAGGAATAAAAGTCTGTAAAGCACCCTATTCTTGTTCTTGTTTCTACACCGATTCATATGGCAATTTTAAGTTCTCATCTCTTCAAAGAAGAGGGTTGGATAAAACTGTGATGTTTTTTTCTCTATAGAAAGTTGTGATGTCATTGGACTTTTGTTGCAATAAGTGAAAGAGGGCCACCTTGCATTTTGTTACTAAAATCGATGGTAAGAACCCATTCGGGTTGTGCTTTTGTTCGCTGAAACATATGTAATTTACTTTTTCTCTAGATCTTCTTGAATGTTTTGGTGATTGTAGGAATCAATTTGTTGTCGAAGATTTAATTTAATTTTCTTGCAGATGTTCTTGAATGTTTGGGTGTTTATGCAGGAATTGATTCGTTGTTGAGAAATATGAAGGAGAGGACATTGATGGTGATCAAAGATGCAGATCCCATTGGTGTCACCAATTTGCTGATGATTAATTTCAGCACCAAACCAGGGAGGATATAAAGCCCACTACACTAGAGGAAGGAGAGAGTGGGTGACTGGGTGACTGGGTTTTTGTTCCACAAGAGACCTATATTTTGACCCTTTCCTAACCCTAACCCTAACACTAACACTAGCTCCAGCCCTAACACCTTCACTTCCCCAAACCCTCCACCTCCAGCACGTCATTCACCTAGCCCCAACCCTCAACCTCCTTCTTGTCGTCCTCCACGATGGTGTCACTATCACAAGACCCAAACACATGATGCTGCCGAATGTTTCTTCTTACAGCGGCAAGCCACATCCAGAACCTTCTATTCTGATGAGCAAACCAGTGACTTTGTCACAGCCCCTTCCTCTCCTGAACCTTATCCTCCTGCTAAAAGAGTCTATCTTCCCAACCCTACTACCACCGACCCCTCTTGACTGTTGATGACAAATGCCAATTTTCCCTCAGTTGCAGCACTCCTTTTCACTCACAACTACCAAATGAAGGACCAATTAGCTACTATGATCCTTGACAAAGTAAGCCAAAAGAACCTCATCTCTCAGACCTTCGTCAATCTTAAGCAACGTACTTAAGGCTTGGGACAACTAGGCTTGCTTTCCGTATTGAATGAATGAGCCATTCCTTCGAATGAAGGAGTCATGCGGAACTCGATAGCCAGCCACCAGCTAAATGAGAACTGTCGGGATGATGTGTGGATGGATGAGTGCCCTTCAGCAAGGGGACATCCTGCGAGCAACTAGGAGCACGGTGCGAGTAGAGGGTCCTTCGGTAATCACGTTAAGTGCCTCCTTCGCGGGGCTCGTGGGGATTTGTTTTTGAGAGGAAGGGAAGGTCCGGAGGGTCCTTGCGCTTCCGAGTGCAAGGGCAGCCTCTTGAAAAGAAGTAGGTCGGTCGGAGGGCCGGGAGATGGCGGGCTGTATCAAGACGGTCCAATATATTCTCAATAGATATTGATCCATACCTAGCACGGTCCCGGGGGAATGGGACGGGTTTTTCGACCTTTGTAGCCAGGAGAGGATATGAAAGAAGTACTGGATGATCAGCTAGGTACGCAGCTTAAAAAATAGAGTGCTCACTGTCATTTCATTTCCTCTTCCTATACTAGCCACTAATATTACAGTAACCTATTCATTGTGTTTTGAGCATTGCTTTCCATAGTGGCAGGAATCGATTTAGAGAGTTATGTGAATTGCAAAAAGTGGCATGGAATGCTTGCCCTCATGATACATCAAGTCTTATGATGAGAATCCGATCAGTAACAAATAAAAAGGAATACGTTGAAATAAATTTCACATGCATAAAGACATTACATTAGAGAAATTTTGAGGTAAAAAATGGGTCTCAAAACAAAATTGTACAACAAAAATCAACTTTATAAGAACCAATAGGATTCAATGTGGTGATTTCAACCATCGGGGACGATTCACCACTTTTGGAGTAAAAAGGCAAAAAGATAAAAATATTATTTTTCAATTCATATTTTCAACTTATCTCTTTACAATTTTACTCAAAATTTTGAGCGGGAGCACTTGCTAGATTCATAATTCAATTTTGCATCCAATGAGTACCCATGTTGCATACTTTCGATGGACCCTACTACATAGAAAAATGTAAAATACATTAAAAAAACATGATTGCAACCATATTTTTACATGTAATTTACATTTTTCGTGTAGTAGCGTCCATCGAATGGAACATGGGTACTCCTTGGATACAAAATTAAATTCTGCATCCAACAAGTGCTCCCCCTCGAAATTTGAGTAAAATCATAGGGAGATAAGTTGAAATAACGAGTCGAAAAAATAGTTTTTTTTTTTTTTCTTCTTCTCTCCAAAAATTGATGAGGTAATCTAATATTATTTTATTATTTCCACTATTAATTTATAATATTCCCGAGGAGGTCCATTTTAGACCTCAAATTTTCTCTAATCTACTATGTCATTCTTTGCAACACAACAATTCTTTTTCAACATTAAATAGATTTGTAACTCAGAAACTTCAAGCTAGGGAAAAATTACTTGAGATGTGTCTCTTATCTATTTGATTTACTGAACTGAGAAATTTCTTTGAGTATTATCTCAACAAAAACATAGGTTGTAGAGTTCAACTATGCTAAGGAAAACTGTAAGCAATTATTTTAGACTTTCCTTGAATTTCTGTTGAAAAGAGGCATGAAAGTATTGGAGAAATTCATTGCAAAAAAACACTGATAAAAATATTACCTAGTTTAGATGTTGTGGATAAATCAACTTTAAAATTCAGGTCATTGAAGAAATTATGCTACACATAATTCACATTTTTCTTTATTTCCAAACTTGCTCTTCCATTTCGAAAATTATTTGCTCTTTTGTTGTTCTGAAACTCTTTCTTGCCTAAAATCATTACATGCATCAAGTTATATCGGCTCAAACATTATCCTCCAGTTTTGAAATGAATTTCACTACTCTAGTTTGAATATGCACATCTTAGACTTCTCATCACTATTTTCAATATTAGAAACAATTTTGGTTGAACCTTTTTTGTTATAAAACAAATTTAAAGTTAACCAATTTCTTTTGAAGAATGATAATAGTGCAGTCTTCTTGATGATCATTTGCTTCCAGCCTCTGTTGCTCCCATTATATTATTGTTGCTTCGTGCCGATTCTTCTTGACTTTTCTCTATCCAATCCAGGTTTGAGCTTGTGGCCTACACAAATTGAGTGCTTCTAAATTTAACTCGATCCATCACCAGCGATGGATTAGGATTCAAATGCGGAGTCAGAGGGTGCTGGAAAGTCTATCATTCCTTAATTCACACACGGTTTCACCACACACCTTTTATCCCTTTTCTCCTGGACATACATATTCCACACATTCTTTAATCTCCTCTCCCCACAACACACTTGATGTTAGAGCTATTATGGTTTTCTTCAAGCTTCTCTTCAAATTCAAAAGTTGACGAATTAAGATAAATTAAGAAAAGTAAATTTGATAAGCTTAACTTTAGGTGACATCGATATTAATATCTATATCAATCTCGAGGATCTTGTATTTTGGATTATTTTACCTGTTATCCTGAAAATGTTTAGGAAAGGGGAAAAGGTAGGACAAAACCCTATGAAATCATTTACTCCATTCTTAGATGTATTAACAGGCATACGATAATCTATTCTATAAATGAACTTTTGTTGAGAAAGACACCATGTAACATTTGAAAACTCGTGCTCTAGGACAAACTATGCTACCCTACTTTCAAGATTGAGGTCATCTCACTCAACATTAACAAGACAATGATAGACAATGCTTTGTTGAGCTCAAATTGTGTTCAATCCATTGTAGAAGGATGAAATTATTCCAAATCCTCAACACTCTGCATAAGTCCTCTACAATAAATGCATAAGCATATATCAACATCATCCCCACCTATCAATATGACCATTACTCTACCTTTTGCAACCTCAAGCAAATACAACTATTGCTAAGAATCATAGTTCAATAAATAAATTTCATAAGCATGTTAATTAGCAGCTCACTCTACATGTTGGACGTTATGGATACTTAAAACTATGATATGAAAATTTTGATACCTCCATTGATAGAGAGATCTGAGAATATATCAACTACATTTTCATATCACCACGAAAGCTAAAGCATCTAGGATGCATGCCAAGTTAACTTCCTAATCCAGGTGGCTCTGGAGAAGCTCAAAAATCAAAGTCTTCAAATTTCATCAAAATCATGACCAGATCGAAGTGATCATCATTTTGATTTCAATGATGCATCTGATTTCGTATGCGCAGGTTATTGGGAGTCAAAGTTTAAAGTCAAAGAAACAAGAATTTTGTCGCCAACTAAATTTGTAGCACAACAAATTTTGGAAGACCAACTAAATTTGGAGGAACCCATTAAATTTGGTGGAAACTAACCAAGCAAAAAATTAGCACTTAACGACAACTGGAAATAGTGAAAATGTCGCCTAGTTAATTTTTCCAATGACCCCTAAAAATCTAGCAGATGGTTTTTTGTTTGGGATTCAAAACAAAAATAATAAAAAAAGGGTGGCGGGCCACCAATCAGTGGACACGCCGAACCTCTAAATGACCACATTATATATAAGGCCGAGGAGTATCAAACCTTCACTGGTTGCTGACCGACTCGCCTAATGGTCGACCTCGAAATAACAAACACCCATTAAAACAAAACTCGGATGTATTAAAACTATTTTTGGGGAGGCCACAAGGTTGGAACTTGGTCATGCCCCCAAGTAATATGTGCACCTACCAACGGCCCAATGGGCTTGACTTTGAAATATCCATTGAGAATTATGTATAAAAACCTAAATTCGACTGTGCATCAGACAAAGTCGTGGAGGAACCATGAGGCCAGTGGAACGTCGAGCGTATGGAACCATGACACAATTGTAACCATGAGAGGGTGCGTAGTACGAGACTGGAATATTCTTGGAGGAGAATATGTGAGGAATATTTTAGATTCCTTGGAGGCCCAAAATTGACAGTGATAAAATGCAGTCAACTTTATACTCAGATTACTTAGAATTTTGCTAGGAATCTGGTGGTGTAGACAATTTTTTGATCTGAGTAAGAATGGAACATTGATGCAGGAATATGCAAGGAATATTTTATATTCCTTGGAGGCCTAGATTTGGAAGCTTTAGAATGGGGTCGAGTTATACGCAAATTTCACAAATTTTCACAAGGATAATGATGGTGCAACTCGTTTTTGCATTTGAGTAACCGATTTTCAAGTCATCATCAGATTGGGAGGTATAATGATGCATTATGGCCACTTTGTTTGTTTTTCTTTTGTGAATGTATGGATGTATGTCGCAGGTTCAGGTGATCTCTATATGTTGTAGTAGGACAACAAGATTTGAATATTTGCATCAAATTCATCATTTTAGCCATTGCACGACAACCGAGATTGTGCAGTGTTGAAAGAGGGCCATGTTGACACTTTTCCAGAAAGTAGTCATGTTTATAGTTGTTGGTCTCAAAATTTTGAAGTGATTATGATGATAATGAGTATGATTTGAATCTGATCAATATATTCAAGAGGACCTTGTTTCCGCTTATGTGAGAGTGGCCATTTATGCCACTTTTGTGAGAAACCATTTCTTTGTCTTATTGAGGAGAAGTCTTCATGAGTGGGAGTTTTTTGTAGGAGAATGTTTTTGGAGGAGAGACATTGCCACTCAAGAGAAGAGATCTATCCTTGTGTTGATCAAGATATGTCGTGTACTCATTATCTTTTGTTGAGACTAACAAAGCGACCTCCCTACAATTGACCCAATGCTCAGAGACGTAGTGCACATTGGACAAACTCCATTATCATGTGTTGTGTTATGATTGCTTCATGATTATTTTCTTCTTGTTTATGTTAATGGATTTTCAAAGTATTGTTTAGAGAAAGTATTTCTCATGTTTTACATGCAAAAATAAGTGCCAGTAAAAGTTCCGGTAAATGAATATTTTTGTTTGAGAAGTATTCAAAAAAAATTTCAAATCACTTCCATGAAGTGAATTTATAGGACACATGCTTAAAATTATATAATGGGACTTGTTCTCTTGTCACTAAGTGATTACATTTTTCCGTCTAATCACATATAATCTTATTCCTTTATGCTGACATTCGTCTTTCTTTTGGCATAGTAACGACAAGGACCGCAAATAATTAATGGAGGTCTCAAATTGTTTACTTTGTTCCATAATAGCCTTGGGTTAGGAGATTCGAATTTTTGGCCTTTGTAGCACTAGTATTGTTCTCGAAATTTATGTCATTCTGTGTGGCGATGGGATTTTCTATGTTCAAAGTGTGGAGCGCTTTGGCAGTGTTGCTATTTTCACTGCTTCGTACTTCGTACAATGTGGATTACAATTTAATCCAAAAATATATCAACTACATTTGATATCATGACAAAATCGAAAGCCTCTAGGATGCATGCCAAGTTAACTTCCATGTAGTGACTTTATAGGACACATGCTTAAAATTGTATAATGGGGCTCATTTGCTTGTCACTAAGTTATTACATTTTACCATGTAAGGATATATAATCTTATTCCTTTATGGTCACAATTGTCTTTCTTTTGGCATATTAATGATAAGGACCACAAATAATTAATGGAGGTCTCAAATTGTTTGTTCTATAATAGCCTTGGGTTATGAAATTCCAGTTATTGGCCTTTGTAACACTAGCTTTGTTCTCAAAATTTATGTCATTCTAAGTGGTGATGGGATTTCCTATGTGTGGATTGATTTGGTAGCATTGTTATTTTCTCCACTTGACACTCCACACAATGTGGATTACATTCAATAAACATTGCATCTCAACATATATTGGCATTAAAGTATACAATATATTATCGAACCCACAATGGTACTCTAAACTCGATACTATATTTTTGTATCCTATGAATATACACTAAAAATAACTAACAAGTAACCTAGTAATATATATAGTATATATCCTCCATACCCAACTATCAATCCCCCTTATGATGTTGTATTAGTATACTATTGGGATTCAAGTATATTGTATTTTACAATTACTGTCGGCACCTCTGCATTCTCGTACCTCCACTGTAATGCAATGTTATAGTTCTAATACAAATTGTTGGACAACCACATGTGCGGAGTGTAGAGGTGCAAAGGATGTTGTGTGGAGGGTAGAGGAAGCTATGCGGAGGTGGATTTCATTGTGCAGAGTGCAGAGTGTGGATGTGTGGAGGAAGTTTGTTGGAGGTGGGAATAATAACATATTGTAGATATAGAGCATTCTTGAATAACGAAAAAACACAAACCCTACACTGCCTTAATCAATTAATTAACAATAGAGGCAGAGACTCTTCTGCATTACAATTATTAATCTTGTCAAAAAAAATTCCAAGAGAGAGGACATTTTTCATACTTAAACAAAAAAAATTCATTAGGCAATTGAAATTTATGTAGCTAAACTATATTTTATATAAGTTCATGCATTTGCATAAATAAATGTCCCTAGTTGTTTATTGTGATTTCATTATATAATATATATATATATATAATATATATATATAATATATATATATATATATATATATATATATATATATATATATATATATATAACCTAGAATATTACCCTTCGACCCATGGAAAAGGGTAAGATCATTTTTAGGGCTCAAGTTCGTACAACAACAAGGCTACAATATGATATGCCAATATACTCAATATGAGATGAACATGTTACTTGTTGAAACTAAACATGGGCGGGGAGGTGTGACATCCCTTGGCTAATAATTTTTCATTGGGAGGGGACTATGATATCCCCTAGCTAATATTTATCTCATTGTGAATAACTTAAATTATTTAAAAGGCTGAGAGAGGGACACAAATTCCATTGCTTAAGGAAGTTGTTGCTTTAAATATTAATCATGGTTGGCTAAGTGGTTTTAAATGGGGTTGAATGTGCCATAAATTAATTGAAAATAAGAGGATTGGCCTAGGTTTCCTTTAGCTCTAATAAAAAGTAAGAGAATGACAAAAAATTAAAGATAGGCATGTGTTGCGTTGTCTAGTAGTTGACTATTTTTCATTCATGGAGAATGATGGACAGTTAGTTTGTTGGGAAAGGAAGGAGGATCATGGATATATTCAATCATTCACATATGCCCTCTCGCTCACACAAGTGCAAAAGTTATGCATAGAGAATAATCTCTTTGGGAGCACATGATAACAATGATATGGTTCTATGCATGTACAATTTTATGAGAAAGGAAAAATTCCTCCAAGGTCGGGGGTGAGAACACATAGAAGACAACATGACAAAGTTAATAGTTTGTTGTTGTTAATATTTGGAGAGTTCGTAAACTAGTTGAAGAACCCTCAGATAGGCTTGTTGGGTACAAGAATTATAGAGAGAAGTGGCCTACCTGTAAGGTTGAAGAACCCACTGGAAGCTTGTGTATTGATGAAACTACGAAATTGGGAAGAGTCACTTAGGTGCTTGTGAGGACTGATGAACCACTAGAAGTTTCCTTAGGGTTGAAGCTCTGGTCCTTGAATCATTGATGAACCACCTGGAGAGTGATTTCTTTACATGTTATTAGTGTATCCATTGATGAACCTTCATTATTGTGGACTCTCTTCTTGTGAAAGTGGGTTTAACTCTTTGTACTGTGATGTCCTGGTGTGGAGGTTCATGTTGTATGAAAAAAAATGAGAGGACTAAGTGGAAACTTATGTCGTTGGTGGATGAAGGTAGAGTGCATGGAAAATTGTAGGGGCTAATATTCGTAGGTGGGCTAATTTTCCATTATTTTTCCAAAAACAAGATTCGTCAATTTCCATTTTTTTTATAAAGATGATTCGACCAAATTTTACAATATAAAATTATTTTACCTTAAAAATCGCCAATATTACATAGATAGTATAAATAAAATCATTATAAATTTGAATAATTTTACAAATACATCAATAAATATTTTATAGTTTGCATATTAGGGACTAGTGAGATTCGCCCATGTTTTTAAACTTCAAGATAATTCTCCATCCTTAAAATTTTCCCTGGCAGAGTGGCCTTGAGACATCTTGTTTCAATTGTTGTTTTGGTTGAACTTATGTAGCTAGTGGATGAAGTTATAATGGCCTTGTGACATCCTATTTTAGTCGTTGTTTTGGTTGAATTTTCCCTCAGAAGCACTCTACCTTAAGCATTGGATTATGCCTTGGGGATAATAGCTACAAGTAATAGTGGTTGTAGCTTGCCTATGATTGGATGGAGAGTCGAAATCCCTATCTCAATTGCATGTTTATTTGGCTGTATAATTTAAGTATCTACTCATACTTCTTATATTTGTATATTTTGTATTGGTTACATTCTTCTTATATTTGTATATTTTGTATTGGTTATATTCTTATATCGTTAATGAGGAATGTGATTTCTTGTGTCAATGGACATTTAATTTCCTATAAGCATGTATGAAGAATGGTTGATTTTATATAAATGTTGTGTAAACATGAAATTGGTGTGTTTATTTCACGATTTTGACAAGTATGAGTTGTTGGTTGTTTTCAATTTAATTTCTCTATGTATGTGAGCGAATTTGTTAAAAGAATTGCATCGTTATGATGTGTGAAGGAGCTGGTTGAGTTCTCTATGATTTTGAAGACATACAATTGAGTGCATATTTATAGGTTGTATCTAGTTTTTCATGTATTGTTCCTAATTTTGTGATTGAATTCCTATGCATCATTGGCGATTTAGTCGTAGGTCTTGGTGCCTATGTAACAAGGAAGAAACTCATGAAATTTTTCTAAGTGTAAAAAGGTTTGAAAAGCTAACTTGAAGTCACCTATAGGGCCTACCAAGTTGAGGGTCAAGAGGTTAGATGAAAAGGCCAGACCTTGAGTGAAGATGTGGCCAACCCAAAGTGTGTAGGCATGTCATCAAGTGGTCCCGTTGGTCGATATGGTCAATAGTCAGGATAAACACCCAAGTCAAGAGTCGGGCCAAACACTCAAGTTAAGAGTCGGTTTGAACACCCAAGTCGGGGTCAAGTTGATCAAGGCCCAAAGAAGAGATGGTCCTAGATGGAGGTCGGGTTGACCTCTAAGTCAGGGGTTGGGGGTCAGGCCCTATTGTTAAGTTTAATGTGTTGCAGAGTGGTGGAATCGGTTGACCTCTGATTTCTCATAGGAGTGTGCTTGCCCATGTGGGTTTCTCCACAGTGGCAGCGCAGGCACGTCACACTCCACGCAGAGCACCACATGATTGCCACCTGGAAGTTAATGGTGATGTGGTAGGGTTATAATTGGACTATCTTTGAATGATCATGTATTAAGATACACAAGTCAGTTTGGGGTAAAATTCACATTGTTGGAAACGTATCAATGAGACGTATGCAATAATGGTATCCATTTTAGGTTTTAGAGATGTTGAAAAAGGTAAAAATAAAAATAAAATTAGACCCCATTTCTATAACTGAACCTTGGGGATTGGGTAAGCATAGTAACCATCTCCTTCTAACTTAGCTTGGGCTTGGGTTTAGGAGGGGGCGTGTTACAGAGTGGTATTAGAGCATCGAAGTTCAACACTTGGAATAGATGGGATTTTCTCTATCATGGGAAAAATGACAGCTAGGTTATTTCCAAGCCCTCAGGAATACTTTGGTACTCTGTTACAGAGTTAATAGAGTAAAGAGGTTTTCATATTGAATTTTAGAAAATTGATAAAGACAATGTTTAGGTGTTAAAAGTCATTATGTGATTGATTGATTTCATGTATGATTGATATGCTTACCTCGTGATTTAATTATGTAGCATGGTACTAATGATTAATATGATTTTATTATTGTTAACGTGCGTACTTGCAATGTATTGTTCAACTAGCCTTGCACCAATAAACTTCCAACAACAAGGCAAGGTGATGACATCAATTATGTATTTGAATTTCATTTAAATCAAATAGTTATGTGTGTGTTACAACAAATAAGTTAAGACAATAAGACACTAAGGATTAAAGAGATGAGGAACGAATGGTGAAATATAGCTCAAACCAATCACAACATGGATATGAAGAAGCAAGGACAATTGAAGGAGATTCAGTGGGGAAGAGGGGAGAAGAAAACTCTCTCGACTAGATAGATACCTTGAGGAGCCTAAGGGTTGAGATTCGGAGTTGTAAGGCAAATAATGAAAGGTTGTTAAGGGCTTAGGAAAGACAAGATGAGGTAAATGCAGTGATACGACAAAGCCTCTTTGACTCATAGAGAGAGGTTGTATGAGATGGGGGCTAGTCATAAAGATATGAAGATCCCTTTGGAACCAAAAGAGAGAACAAATGGGGAAGATATAAGCAAGTCTAGGAAGAGGCACAAATGGGAAAGTGAAGACACCATGAGAAGGAATGCACCATTGAGTACCCCAAAGAGAAGAACTGAAACATATGGGAATCACTCTAGTAGAAATTTTAGTTCTACTACCAAGAGGAAACATCATCATCATCATCATTAGAGAAAGAGAGATGTTGAAAGGTGTAACTAGGTTTAGTCTTCATAATAACATGCAATTATGATTTTATCTAAAGATATGTAAACAAGAAAAATGAAATTATTATATTGACTTGCTTCATGGCTTTCATGAGCAAGGGATTTTTTTTTTAGTCAAGTCTCCCATTAAGAGTCTTTAGGTTTTATTTTTCATATAGTCATAAAATATAAGGGTCATTGTCATGTAAATGAAGTCATGCTACACTTTGTAAAAGGTCATCTTGTCTATGTAAGGTATCCTCCAAAGAACTTGTCACCTAACCTCTTCAAGTCGGCCTAATAACATTGAAGAAGCTGCCAAGGCAAGTCGACCTACATCCAGCTGTCAAGTCGGCCTAAAGACCCAGTGAAGAGGAGTATAAATAGAGGAACTCGAACTCCATTCTAAGAATCAAGTTCAAACTCAATCTAGTGAAGAAAATTGCATAAGGCAGTGTGAAAAGGAGGCAGTGAAAAAGGGTTTTATGTAAGGCTAAAATGGCACTCTTCTAGGGTAACAAAGAACGAATATTATGGGGAGAATGAAGAAGAATATTATGGGAAAATGAAGTAGGATCTTCTGGGGCAGCAAATAGATAACTTCTGGGGAAACAAAGAAGTATATTTTGGGGCAGTGAAGAAGGGATCTTCCGGGAGGCAGTGAATATGACTCTTCTAGGATAGCAAAGGAAGAAATATTCTGGGACAAAGAAGCAAAGGCCGAGTTTCTCTAGAAGACCTAGAGACTGAGATTCTCTAGGGTAATTGTGAAAGTGCAATATAAGAAATAGAGACTGATTTTCTCTAGAAGAAGAAGAGAAGGAAGAACTATGTTGGTGACAAGGTTCTTGGAGAGGATACTAGAGTCAAGGGTTAGTGTCATGGTCTTGGTACTTATCAATTGAAGATCTAGAGAAGAAGAATTTTGATCAGGTTTTCCTCTCAAGAGGTTAGAGGTTTTGGCCTTGGCTGAGGAAGCCTATATACTATGTCACTTGTCGTTATTTATTTTGATAATTGTATTGATGAAAAGAACACATTAATAAGCTAACAAAGTGAAAGATCATAAGTAAATAAGAAAGAACATATCACAAGCAATTATCAAGTAGATAAATTGCTAACATTAAAATCCCTAGATTTATCAACATGGTATCAGAGCTAAGGTGTTGAAAAAAATAAGGTGAAGTCAAAGAAAGTTGACACATAAGAATCAATATTCAAATAAGGAATAAAAGCAAGTCAAAGGTTATGAACAAGTATAAGGTCTACATCATAGAAACCCTAAATTGAAGAAGGAAGCATGAAGAAAGATTGGAAGCACTTCAGATCAACAGAGCATAAATCAAGCTCTCTCTCTCATCAATCTCTCAAGAAGAAGGCCCTCTATCAACATCAAGAAGAATGAGGAAAAAAGAAGAAATCTGACAAGTAATTCCATGACTATATTCGATAATATCAAAATGTCGTTTTGCAAGGAAAGCAATAAATTGGTTGGGGTTGTAAACTTTCTTACATGGAAGAAAAGGATTGACCTCAATCTTATTGAGAATGAGGTCATGGTTCACATTAAGGGATTAATAACCCAACCTCCAAAAGAATATACCCAAGCTCAAGCTAAATACATGAAGGGAGATGTGAGAGCCCAAAGGATTCTTATATAATTTATAAAATACTCTCTAATCCCATATGTATTAAAACTAGAAACTGCAAAAGCTATATATGGAAAATTGGTAGAGTTGTTTTCTATAAGGACTGTAGGAGAAGTAATCTCCTTAAGGCGAGAACTATACAAACTAAATATTCCAAGGAAGATGGAATATCCTCATACTTCATGAGGATATCATAAATTTGAGATCAACTACAAGAACTAGGAGAAATTATGTCTAATAGAGAGATGACCACAGTGGTGCTAAATGCACTACCGGAAGAATGGGGTAGTTTCACTTCAATATGATATGGTAAGAAAGAGACTACTCCATTTCAAGATTTATGGTCACTATGTAAGATTGAAGAAATCAAACTAAAGGAAAAAATTGGTGTCAGGCCAAACGAGCAGAATCAAGCATATGCTACAATGACAAGAGGAAATGGAAAATTTGGAAAGTTTGGTCGTTCAAATAAAATGAAGAACATGGATAAGATAATATGCTTCGAGTGTAATGAACTTGGACACTAAAAAATAGATTGTCCTAATCGTGGTAAGGACAAGAGGAATAAAGAAGGAGCACACATCACTGAAGAAGTGAAAGAGCCTGAGTTCAAGATGCCTAAGAATGAAGAAGTAAAATATCTCTACTATGACTGAGATGATCTTTTTCTTAAGAAGGTACTTTTCACTTGTAAATTATGGTCTTAATGTAGTTTAAATTAGATAGGATGCATCTCATTCGAAAATAGCATAAAAACATTAAAAGGTAAGAGCTCGTGACATGGTAATAAAGTATGTTTGGTACAAATCCTACTGATTAGGAAGCTCTTAGGAAACCTCACAAGTATTTATAAGAAGTAGAAGTCATCATCAAATGGGATCAGCATAGAAGAAAACATCTTCTAGGTGAGGCTATAAAACATCCTTAAGTTTCTCATTAAAATATTCAACAATAACGAACGGAAGTAAAAGGTTTTCATCAAGAATTCCAACTTGTGGGATTCAAGGAATAATGGTATGATGACACAACATGGAAGTAGGTCTGAAGGATAAATTCCTTTCGAATGAAGCTACTACAAGAATTCTGGATGACTAAAAGAAAGATGAGGTGTGTATTCTCATATGGTTGAAGATATTATGGATCACTATTTCCATCCCGTGAAATCTGATCAAGAAAAGAAAGGATCTCCTCCTTCGAAGAATTGCAGAATAGCATAAGTCGCACTAGATGAAATCAACATAATATATGCAACATAAGGAAGCTGACTACAATCAAGGAACACTAATTGGAATCTCCTAGGAATGAAGTGTGTGAGAAAAAGAAAGGAAGAGATCAAGGTAATAGATTATAGAAGGCATTCAAAATCCGAAGTCCAAGAAGATTTGACTAGAATATCTCCTAGAAATATTTGAAGACTCTGATAGAAGTCAAAAAAAGGTTGAGACCCTTGACATTGAATATCAGGGAGATGTGTCAATTTGCATGTAGGATGCTGATACTTACAGGAAGATGTCATGGTGAAAGATCATAACAAAGGTAACTCTAATTTGAAGTGTTCATTAATTATTTTATGAACTAACATCTGGATGGGCTTATGTAGGACTATCAAAGGGAAGATATGTGAATGACTTCCAAACAAACCATATAGAAGGATGTAATGTCCTTTCGGAAATATGGCATGAAATCATAATGACATAAAGCAAAACTAGATGGAAAATATGATAGATCACTTTTTGATGAGTTGAGGACATGGTTGACTCATGAACAAACGTGATAAATGATATATGCCCTATATATAGAAGTTCCCAAAGGAGGAAGATTCTTTACCATAGAAGAAAATTCATAACATCGAAGAAAGGATCTCTTCATGCAACTGATTGTTTTAGGATCTCCACATAAAGAGCTGCTATAAGTACCTGGTTAAGAGGGAGTTTGAGAAGAAGTTTCTTACTTGGAAGAAACTCAGAAATTCCTAAGCCCAAAGCTTAGGTACATTCCTCTGCGATATGAATGAGTACATGGAATAAAACCTCCTAGTATAAGAAGGAGCGATAGATATGTTGTTTTCTGCTTCACTTGAGAAGACAAAATGGAGGATTGTGTAATCATTTGGAATTCGATTCTCTTGTGGGATGAGATAGGGAATCTCATGATTGAGTAGTCATGGAAGATCAATATTCTTTTGAGGACCAGGGAGTACATGAAAAGAATAGTCCTTATGGAAAATATCCTTAGAGAACCCGAGTGGGGTATGTTCTGAGAGAGACAATGATGAGTATGTGTATAAGTCATTGGTCTCACTAGCATTGTGCTCTGATCTTATGGAGAGATAAAACTGTTTGTCAAGGCCTTTCTATATAAATGATGGTTGGTATGATGCTATACAAATGAGTTACAAATCCAAATTCTACTTATGAGAGATTCTCCATATTGAGAAAGTCCAAGGGACCATTATGAATACCTCCCTAGTTAAGAGGGAGTGTTGAAAGGTGTAACTAGGTTCGGTCTTCATAATAACATGTAATTATGATTCTATGTAAAGAGATGTAAATAAGAAAAATGAAATTATTATATTGACTTGCTTCATGGGTTTCATGAGCAAAGGATTTTGTTTTCAAGTCAAGAATCCCATTGAGAATCTTTAGGTTTTATCTGTGATCTAGTCATAAAATATAAGGGTCATTGTCATGTAAATGAAGTCATGTTACACTTTATAAAAGGTCATCTTGTCTATGTAAGTTATCCTCCAAAGAACTTGTCACCTAACCTCTTCAAGTCGGCCTACAATTGTTGAAGAAGATGCCAAGAAAAGTCGACCTAAAGACCCAGTGAAGAGGAGTATAAATAGAGGAACTCAACCTCCATTCTAAGCACCAAGTTCGAACTAAATCGAGAAAATAAAATTGCAGAAGGACATGTGAAAAGGAGGCAGTGAAAAAGGGTTTTCTCTAAGGCTAAAAGGACATTCTTCTAGGGTAACAAAGAAAGAATCTTCTGGGGAGACTGAAGAAGAATATTATGGGACACCAAAGTCGGATCTTCTGGGGCAGTGAAGAGATAACTTCTAGGGCAACAAAGAAGTATCTTCTGGGGCAATGAAAAAGGGATCTTCGAAGAGGTAGTGAATATGACTCTTCTTATATAGCGAAGGAATAAATATTCTGGGACAGAGAAGCAGATACCAAGTTTCTCTAGAATACCTAGAGATCAAGATTCTCTAGGGTAATTGTGAAAGTAGACTATAAGAAATAGAGATCGAGTTTCTCTATAAGAAGAAGAGAAGGAGCAAGAGAAGGAAGAACTAGATTGGTGACAAGGTTCTTGGAGAGGATACTAGAGTTAAGGGCCATTCACGGTCTTGGTACTTATCAATTGAAGATATAGAGAAGAAGAATTTTGATCGGGTTTTCCTCTCAAGAGGTGAGAGGTTTTGGTCCTGGCTGAAGAATCCTATATACTGTGTCACTTGTCATTATTTATTTTGATAATTGTCTTGATGAAAATAACACACTAATAAGCTAACAAAGTGAAAGATCATAATTAAATAAGAACAAACACATCATAAGCAATTATCAAGAAGAGAAATTTCTAACATTAAAAGCCCTAAATTTCTTGATAAGAGAAACTAAGGGTCTATGTGTTAGAAGAATTTTAGAAGGCCAAACCACCCACATTTGATGGAGAAATGAAGAAATTGTTGAAATTGTAGCTATAGTAGTATTCATAAATTATTATTTTCATTGTATTTAAGAAAAAACAAAATTATTATTTTTTATTTATAATTTCAAGTTGCTCCACAAGTGCTAGGATGGATCTTTTAGATGATCAAGTTGACTTGCCTTGAAATTATCTCATTCAGATCACACGATTTCTAGTTGGCTTGCCTTGAAACTCTCTCATTCAGATCACATGATGGCTAGTTGGCTTGCCTAGAAAATCACTCATTCAGATCACATGATGGCTATATAGAGAGGTTAATTCACTCTCCTTGAGATGCAATTAAAACACACATAGCTTACTCATCTTCTCTCCTACGTGAAGTGGTATGAGATCTGCAGATATGCACATTACATTATGATATGAAATCAATGAATAGAGATCTTCTCATTATACTTATGATATGAAGTTCGAGATTCAAGATCTACTCATTATACTTATGATCTGAAGTGAGAGGTTCAAGATATTTTCATTATACTTATGATCTAAAGTCATAGGCTCAAGAACTGCTCATTACAATTATGATATGAAGTATGGTGACTGAGATTTCATTATTATACTTGTGATTTGAAGTCCGGTGTCCATGATATGCTCATTATCTGAATTTTGTTATGTTCTTGACTAAGACTAGGTCAATATCTAACCTTATATATGTTCTCTAATCTGATTGTGATTCTATTCAAGGTCTGAACTTCAAGAGATCTATTATACGAGGCTTGTTTTTTGTGGTATGGTGAGAGGATCAACCTCTTGATGGTATTGAGATTGACAACGTATTAACATTATGTTGCAAACATTTACATTAGAGACTTAACACTTGTGGATGCCATCTTGTGGTTAGTATTTTCCATGTCATGATGTATTGTTGAAGGATCTCTCTAAGGAAAGGCTTGATTGGGTTTCCCCCCTTATGAAGTTTTTCCCTGGTATCTAGCCTAAACCTAATCTCTCTTTTTATAATGTTTTTTGCTCTATGATCTCTACTTTCTTGTCATTGCCATCTATTGATTTCTAAAATAATTATTTGATGAAGAAAAATAATTAAAGAAGCTCTAAATTCACAAGTATTTATCAGTAGGTCAGAAATATTACTTTTACATCTTATACTTGATTTCTTAACATGGTATCAGAGAGGGGAAAACAATAAAGTTACAAATCACAAGAAGCCCTCATCATCTTGAAAGAAGTTTGTAGAAGAGATCCTCTTGAAATAACTAAAGTTTGACCTTGTAAGACTCAAGCATATTTGGAAGGCAGTCTGAGACATGTTCATCATCTAAATCAGATCTCTCTCAAAGAGACCTAGAAGGAAAAATATGAAACAAGGTCAAGGTATGATTTCCTATGTCTCATATTTGAGGTGGTAGGTTTGAAATGACTATGTTACCTCTCTTAGAATTTGATTCGTCCCTATATCAAATTTAGAGGTGTGCCTCTACAAACTTGAGTTTATCTCTGTAAGCCTATAAGATCTGGAAGATATAGGATGTCTTGATATATCAAAAGTCTGTAAGTATCCTAGCTTGAATATCTCTTGTAAAGGTATGTGTCTTCAACATGAATGGATCTTAGTATCTTTCTAATCCATATTTCCATCTCTATTATGAGACCGAAGCTATTGTCATCAAGATCAATCTCATTACCTACAAATAATATGTGGTGGAATAGAATAAGTTCAAGTCTCTCTAAATCAATATCAAGTCCAAATGGATCTAGATCAAATCCTAGATTGATGTCCCCTTTTGAATTATAGACAGTAAGTGTTAATTATATTCTTGCTTGGATCAAGTCTGCATAGGTTTTTTTGAAGGGTATCGAAGGCTAATTGTTATCATACAAATCATATTTTCAATCACCAATTAATTTATGTTATTCACACCAAATAATAAGCATTGAAGGTTCACATTTATATACATTATACTAGAGACCACTTTAACTTATGCACACCATACAATCAATATTCTTCTTTATTCTGCGTGAAATTCCTTCTTGCATTTCGCAAAAAAATTGTAGGTTCCTCACTGTGATATGCACAATGGTGTTCAAAGTTCATTTGTAGGGATCTATGCATATAAATATT
>APFE030070564.1:96225-149476 GCA_000404065.3 Pinus taeda | reverse complement strand
TATGTGTTTCATTGTTGGAAGATTTGGGATCAATGATATTTGTATATATGTTTTCATTAATCTACCATAGGTTCCTTTTATGCGCATTGCAATTGTTGAAGGTTCATTTTACACGCACTATAAGGGATCAAATTTACATTTAGTTCTATGCATTGAATATATTTTGAGAATAGATTGGTGTATTTGGTATTTTGTTGTCGATTGGAGGTTTCTTGTAGTAATATATGCCCAAATCATCCACTTGTATTTGTTGAAGAATATATGACAGGTATATACACACAATAGCATGTGCACTACGTGGATGCACTGGGATAATACATAATATATTAGAAATATCAATCCTTGGTGTATTTGATAGAAGTTTTTATACACAAAGATTAGGACTTGGGCATAGGTTTATCGTTATATTCAGGAATTAAATCTCATTGGTTGTGGATATTGAGTGTGCAAGGAAAAACTTGAATTGTAACATTCGTGGAAGGCCTACTTCAGTTTGTCACTCCATACAAGGTATGTCTCAAATGTCGAATAGTTCAAACTTCATGTAAGTTTGTGATATGGTCTGAAGTTCTAATGTTCCAAGAGCATAGTTCCGTGTATGGTAGTTATGATATACCCTTGTAATCGCTATAGCTCCTCCAATAATGTTGCATTACTTTGTCAAATATTTGGAGAAGCACATAATTGAATAAAATATCATATGATTTGTTACAGGCCATTTTGTCACATCAACCTAAAAGGCCTGCAAACCAGATCAATCAACATCCATGAACACTTTTTCATAATCCCTTTACAAAGCCCTAAGCATCAATTCTTTGGGACATTTAACCATGACTGAGTCTGCTATGGTTTATCGACCCGCATATACAATTATGAGAGATACAACCAATGTTGCA
Source organism: Pinus taeda (assembly GCA_000404065.3). NCBI lineage: Eukaryota > Viridiplantae > Streptophyta > Pinopsida > Pinales > Pinaceae > Pinus > Pinus taeda. The sequence continues at coordinate 148,580 of APFE030070564.1, read as the reverse complement.
GCTACATCCATGTTTACAACATCACTAGAAACACATTTGTATGGCGGTCCATCAGTTCCACCTGGTTACCAATCATTATATATAACCTGGTCATCCTCTTCTAGAATGCCATCTAGTACTTCTTTGATGAGTGCCACACAATATACCCCTTCTATTGTGCCCCAACCATTAGTGGAGCCACAATATGGTCTGTATGTCACACTACTAAGAATTGTATGCACAGATGTCTACAAGGACGGACTTGGTGGATTCTTAATGCAAGAAGGCCAAGTGGTCTATTATGAATCTCGAAAATTAAATGAACATGAGCAAAACTACATGACTGGTGATTTGGAATTAGCTTCCATGATCCATGCATTGAAGATGTGGAGGCATTACCTCCTCAATAGAAGGTTTACTCTAATCATTGATCATGGAGGACTAAAATATGTATTCGAACAACCCAAGTTAAACACAAGGAAAGCTAAATGGTTGGTCACACTTAGCGAATCCAATTTTAAATTCAAATATATAAAGAGAAGGAGAATAGAGTGGTTGATGCAATTAGTAAAAGAGTGCAAATAAATCATATAGCATCCATAAGTTTGCATGGGAATTATCTTGAAGAAAATATCAAAACCGCTAGGTAGCAAGACAAAAAGTATTGGAAATTAAAGGAGAAGCTACAATAAGGCTCTTAAGGCAATGAAGGAAAGGACTATTGCCTTACTAAAAACAGGCTGATTAAATTCATTAATAGAATTCATATTAAGAGAGTTTCATGAGAAGCCATATTTTTGCCATCCAAGATATCAAAAGACTCTAACAACCATTAAGAAATTTTATTGGTGGCCAAATTTGAAAATATAGGTGGTTGATTTTATCCCCAAATGCATAGAGTGCCAACAAGTGAGGGTTGAGTGGAAGCACCCAGTTGACTTATTGCAACCTATTCCTATTCCAAAATGGAAGTGGAAAGGGATTTCGATGGAATTCATTATAGGGCTTCCAAGGACCCCAAAACAAAATTATGCAACCATGGTAGTGGTCGATAAGTTGAGAGAGGTGGCTCTCTTTATGGTTGTTAAATTTATAAATTCATCTAGTGAGGTGGCTCAATTTTTCATAAGGATATTGTGAGACTACATGGATTTCCCAAGAAAATCATCTCAGATAGAGATGCCAAATTTACTGCAAGGTTTTAGAAAGATTTGTTTGTAGGCTTTGGAACATAGTTGGATTTTAGCACAACATATCATCCTCAGACCGATGGGAAAACAAAGAGGACAAACAAAATTCTTGCGGTAATGAGAAGGATGTATGTAACACACCAACCAAGGAAGTGGAAAGAGTACCTTCCACTTGTATAATTTTTATATAACAATGGGTATCAAGAGTAGCTAAGAATGCGCCCATTTGAAGAAATTTATGGGAGGAGTTGTAAGACTCCCAGTGAACAGGGTCCTTATTAAGCGTAATATGTTAAAGGATGTGGAATAGGAAACACATGCTATTAGGTGAAATTTGAAAGTGGCGTGGGACAAGTAAAAGAGCTATGTAAACTAACATAGAGTGCACAAAGAGTTCCAAGTAGGGGAACATGTTTTCCTACAAGTTATACCTAAGAAGAGCTCCTTGAAATTTGGGTCATGTACCAAGCTGGCACCATGGTTTTGTGGGCCATTTGAAGTGCTCGAAAGAATAGATCCAGTGGCCTATCGATTGGCCTTACCTCCAGTTATAAGAGTTCATGATGTTTTTCATGTTTCATTACTCAAAAGATATGTACAAGATGATAATCATGTGATTGATTAGTCTATGATACAGGTAGAATGATAGGGAGAGTTCCAATCAAAACCTTTATGCATCCTGGATTAGAGGAAAATCATACTCCGAAATCAAGAAATAAAGCAAGTCAAAGGGCAGTGGAGGCACTTTGGGCCTGAAAAATCCACATGAGAAATGGTTGATCAAATGCAGACAATGTATCCTTTCTTATTTGCTAAGTAGAAGAAAATATAAATACAATGTAAACGTTGTACAAAGTTGTGTATATAAAGCTACATAATGAACAATGCTTGGTCTAAAGCATGCTTTGTTGCATATGGTTATTGAACACCAAGGGCGGTGTTCCCTCCAAGGGGGAGGTGAGTTTGACATCCACTGGTTAATATTTCCCATTGTAAATAAAAATGTAATTAATTAAAGTTTGATACAAATGGACACACATTCTAGATTGCTAGAGGAAGGATATTTCTTGACGGAATTATTGTTTTAAATATCAATCATGGTTGGCTGAGTGGCTTTAAATGGGTTGAATGTGCAATAAATTTAATTGAATAGATGAGGACAAGCCTAGGTGTCCTTTAGCTCCAACCATAAGCAAGGAAAAGGAAAAAACTTAATGGTAACATGGGTTGCACTGTCATGAGTGGTTGACTAGCATAGAGTTGGGATGAAGACAGACAATTTTTTTTTTGGGGTAGAGGATATGTATACATAGCCAGAGAATGGGATTCACTATCCCATGTGAGAGAAAAGAGAGAACATATTGGCCAATACAGAAGAGCACTGCAGAAAATTCCTCCAAGGGGGAGAGGTGAGAGCACAGAGAAGACAAGGATTAGAGTTTGCAACAATCCATCTTTGGAAAGAATAAACTAGCTAAAGAACCCTCATAGAGGCTTGCTGGGTGAAAACCAATATATAGAGAGAAGTGGCTTGCCTGTAAGGTTGAAGGACACATTGGAAGCTTGTGGATTGATGAACCTACGAGAGTGGCAAGAGACAATCAGGTGCTTGTGAGGGTTGATGAACCACCACCAGTTTCCTTGGGGCTAAAGCTTTGGTGGTTGACTCACTGATGAACCACCTGGAGAGGTGATCTGTTTACCAAGCAATATATTATCCATTGATGAACCTTCCTTTATGTGGACTCCCTTCTCTTGAATGTGAGCTAAAAATTATTTGTACTGTGGTATCTTGGCATGGATGTGATTACACCTAAAAAGACTAAATGAAAACGTGTGTAGTTGGTGGATGAAGGTAGTGTAACCTTGTGGCATCCTGTTTCAGCTATTATGTTGGCTGAAATTCCTCATAATCACTTGAGCAATGGAATCTGACTTGGGGGTGATAAAAATAAGTAATAGTGATTGTAGTTAGTCTATGGTTGGGTGTAGAGTATGCACTTATTCTTTGCCCTTATTAATATTACATCTATGACTGTTGTGTTAAATTAATGATATGATAGTTATTAAGGAGTGTTATCTCTTGCATAAATGAGGAATGCAAAATTCCTATGTTGAAATGTTCTTGAATGTCTTCCTTCATAAATGGTTTATTCCTATAATTATCATGTGTATGTGGATTAATCTATATGATCTATGTGTGAAGAGGTGGATGAACTATACTAATTAATTAGCTGCCTGAATGAAATGAAGAGACCAATGGATCTCGATTGATAATTTATAGTTTCAGGAGATGACACACACACACACACACACACACACACATATTCCTACATTTTGTGGACCAGTTTGAATTCTTGCAAGATTAGAAGGGATATATATATATCTATATTATATATAATTATTATATATATATATATATATATATATATATATATATGTATGTATTGTATGTATGTATGTATGTATGTATGTATGTATGTATGTATAATGTGCGTTGAGGTAAGAGTCCCTTAAAAAACCATCAGGTTCAAGCTTATGCATATAGTGCGAGTAGGATCTAAGCCTTAGTACTCTTAGGGCCTGAACACTAAATTGCAATGACTTTTATACAATAGAACTTCTATGACCAAGCTTGAGGGCTAGGAGATAACTCCAAAGCATTCACACTTTACTCATGTTGTGGCTAACGGTTGAGGCCAGAGTAGCCACGAGGTTTCAACCTCGTAAACCTTGTAATTGGGCATAATGACCTTAGGTAGAGTGGGAGAAATCCAAGTCATTGATGGGAAGGCACTTATTGTCATCAGATGACCTCAAAGATCTATCTCCAGAAGTTTTGGTGGGAGGTGTGAAATTTCTGTGAATTGCAGTAACTGGAAAATTATTCTTTTAACTAATTAGAGGTTTATTAATTTTCTGATTAATATTAAATATATCACACTATAATTATTCACAAATAAATTATACAAAATCTAAATAAATGCTGGAATTGAGAAAATAGATGCACACACAAAATAAAAATGACAATAATTTTTTGACAATAGTCCACAGAAAAATCTCAAAGGGGAAATTGGTGTAGCAGATAAAGGTTTATTTTATCGTTATGCAACAACAAAATATGCATTAGAGAAATTTTGAGGTCTAAAATGGGCCTCAAAACAAAAATGTACAACCCAAATCAACTTTATAAGAACTAATAAGATTCAAGATGATGATCTCAACCATGGGGGATGATTCACCATTTTTGGAGTAAAAAGGTAGAAAGATTAAAAGATAAAAATAAAATAAAAAACTACTCTTTCAACTCGTATTTTTAACTTATCTCCCTACAATTTTACTCAAGTTTCAAGTAGGAGCACTCGTTAGATACATAATTTAATTCATCATCCATGGAGTATCAATGTTGCATACTTTCGATGGACCCTGCTACAAGACAAATGAGAATTACATGGAAAATATGATTGCAATCACGTTTTCCATGTATTTCTCATTTGTCTTGTTGCAGGGTTCATTGAAAGTATGCAATATGGGTAATCCTTGGATGAGGAGTTAAATTCTGCATCCAATGAGTGTTTCTACTCGAATTTGAGAAAAACAATAGGTATATAAGTTGAAAATACGACTTGAAAAAGTAGTTTTTTCTTTTTTCCCTCTAAAATTTGATGATGTAATCTAATCTTATTTTATTATTTCCTATTTTATAATATTCCCTAGGAGGCCCATTTTAGGTATGAAAAATTCACTAATGAGTACAATATTTTGGATGCTTCACTTGCAATCCTTGGGAGAATCTACTGGAAAAATATTTTGGAATTTTTTTCTCTCTTCTACAAATAATCTCAACCTCCCTCTGGCCTACTCGAACCCCATTGAGAAACTCGGTCTCCAGGAATTCACACTTTCTAGCCTAGGAAAATCGTACGACCTACTAGCTAGCTCCAAATGAGTCGCCCTCCATCCCTCTTCCTCTGGAAGAAATTCGCTAAGCCTTTTGGAGCTCAATCTGACCCCCGACAACATTGCAAATCATCTCCCGACAACTTGCATTGGGTTTCTAGCTATGCACACTAGCTATTCAACCTTCTTGCAAAAATATTTCGGCCTCCCTACTACTATTGCTCTGCTTCTGGGCATCTTTACCCGGAAAATCTTATGTTTCTCCCTCAATCGTTGATGCTTCTCCTTCTCTAACTTGAAATTATTTTCTTACTAAATCTATGTAATTAGACAGCTCGATTTGCCTAAGGAACTCACTCTCCCTCTTACTCGATGTGCTCAAGTGCTTCTATCTCCATCTCCATCAATATACTCTTATAATATCATATTGGATCTCCAATATACATGATTAAATTGTTATCAGTGGCTAAGGTCATCTTATACTCAATCCGTGTGAGTCTCTAGAGTTTCTCAATATTTATGAATTAATTGTTTTTAATTAATCAATTTTCTTAAGTTAGACTTAGGAATTTTTAATTATTGATTAATTAACTTAATTGAGTTGTCCCTAGGTGTTTTCTCTTGAAACCTTTTCTGGGTTTTGGAGATAGTGTGTTCTTTAACCTTTCCAACATAAGTTGAGACCAGAACACTTATTCAATGCTGCAAAAACTAACACTCCCTCTTAGCGAGGAAGGTGTTCTACCTTCTCCACTCCACTATTGTACCCATCAACCTGATGAATATCCTGAAGTGTGTAGTTGAACCTCCTCAGATTGTTGATGTCTGATAACTGTGATACAACTAGCTCTCATTGTCGATTAACATTGCACATACTCTGATTCATTTGCTAATCTTGTAGTTGAACCACTTTGCATCTACACTGCTGTTGACACTGCACTGTGCCATCTTGCACTATTGCCAAAACTTCCTATGATGCATCTAATGTCATGTTGTTTTTGTTGTTGTTGTTGCAACCACTGTAACTAAGAACTAATCTATGGATCCATTGTGTCCCTATACTAGCTCTGCAATTGTCTCCTAAGTCTCTGACTGTAACTAGCATATGCACTGCCTATTGAGTAACTATTTGCGCCCGACTGTCTCTTTGCCTCTCTAGTAATTAATTGTGACTAGAATCTGCATTGTCTCTTAAGAACTGATTTCACCTAACAACCATTGATCCTCCTGCTACTGAAAACTATGGGCCCTTGTAGTAAAGATAATGATCCAAGAGGAAACACTTGTATGAAGTTTTCCTCCTTGGACCCTGCCCAATCCTATAACTATGAAGCGTCATTCTCCTCCTCCATCTAGAGGTATAGATACTATCAATGTAAACTCCTCCAACTTGGAGGTTAATTCATCTATATCTGTTGAAGTTGCAGTGTACTGCGCCCTGTTCTTGTCCTTCTTCTTCTTGGGACACTAGGTGTTATAGTGACTAAACTCACCACACCTGAAGCATTTGATCTTCAACAAATCCTTCTTTTTATTCTCTCCTCCCTTTGAGCCTTATCCTTTACTAGGACCTTTATTTTCCTTCCCTTTATTTGCAAGGGCTATTTTCTCCTCCTCCTCCTTCTTAGCCTTTGGCCCTCTACTGTTTTTGTTGATATTTATTTCGACAAGGCTGAGCCTTAACTCTTCTTGTGTGCAGTCACTCCATAGACGTTCCCAATCAGGTAATTGATCTCATCCAGTGATCCCCTGAACAAAGGTCCTCTATTCTTTGGAAAATCCATTTATCGTGACCTACACAATCTCTTTGTCATTAGGCTTCTTACCTACAAGTGCAAGCTCATCACGAACATTCTGGATTCTGGTGAGATAGGGAGTCACACCTTCTCCCTTGTACATCTTTGTGGTCCTCAACTTCTCGTTGAGAATTATTTTATGATTCTCTGATGTATCCTGGTATAGTTTTACAATGACATCCCACATCTCCTTTGGTGTTGCTTTTTCTGTAATATGTGGGACAATATGATCTTGAACTCCATCTAGGATCATCCTCTTAGCCCTAGCCATCTCTTCTTAAATGTCTCCTATTGTTGATGATATGCTGGTATGCCAACAACATTTTCTGTAAACTCTTTCAGTCTATGCTCATCCAACATGAAAGCCATCCTAGCCTTTCACACGCCAGAGTTAAAGGCTCGTCAAGTCTATCCTGATCTCTGAGACCTATTGTGATCATCCCTATGAAACTCAAAAACTAGGAAATAAATAGTAATCTGCTCTCTTTCACACAACCCTGCTTCTGTTGGTCGCACTCTCTTAAGAATGCACATATCTGATCGTATGTACCTTCGTAAATACTTCTCTGGCCCTCACACTTCCTACATCAACTCAACTAGGAAACTCACTCAATCTTTTGGAAGTGCTTCTCCAAAATATGGCACATGATCTGCTACTCATGAAGCTTGCACTCGCTGACTAACAATAATGTTATGACCTTCTGTAACTGAAAATGTCAGATCTCCTCTTGGAAAACTGGATCTCGAAACCCTTTGAGGAATTTTGGAAATTCCTCTTCAGTGTGCTTTTTTCTTCCACCCATTCTAATCTACTACTGTAAAACCTATTGCAAATCCACTGTACCTAAATCTTCTCAATGATCTCAGTTATCTTCTCACCAAAATGCTTCTTAGAAAATCCACAACCTGTGAATCTTTGCTATTGAGGCTGATTGAATTTTCCTCTTGTCTAGATTTGAAAATCGAACCTTCTTCCTCTACAATTTGCACTTCCTAGTGGCTTACGCAGATTTGAGAAATAATGCTCAAAACTCTCTTTGAACTTGCACAAATTCTCCTCCTTGCTTTTGAGCCTTTGATCTAATTAAAACTGTGGTGATACCATGTGACATTTCCTTGAATAATAGCAAGTAGAAATTTATTCTTCTAACTCATTAGTAGTTTATTAATTTTATGATTAGAATAAATCACACTACAATTTTTCAAAAATAAATCATGTGGAAGCTAAATAAAATGTTGGAACTGAGAAATTAGATGCACCCACACAATAAAAAATGACATAATAATTTTTAGACAATAGTCCCTAGAAAAACCCTGAAAGGAAAACCAATGCAATAGATGAGGGTTTATTTTATTATTATGCAACAACAAAATCCGAGTACAATAATTTGGATGCCTCACTGGCAATCCTCTAGACAATCTACTTGCAAAATAATTTGGAGAATTTTTTTCCCTTCTGCAAATAATCGTGACCTCCCTTTAGCCTACTCGAATGACACTGAGAAACTCAGCCTCTAGAAATTCACACTTCCTAGCCTCAGAAAATTGTATGGCCTGCTAGTTGGCTTCAAATGAGTCATCCTGCCTCCTTCTACCTCTGGAAGAAATTATGTTGGCCTTCTAGAGCTCAATTTGACCTCTTGAAACACTGCAAGTCCTCTTTTGACAACTTGCATTGGGTTTCTTGTTGCTCACACTAGCTATTTGACCTTCTTGGATAAATATTTCAGCCTCCCTGCTACTGTTGCTCTATTGTTGGGAATCTCTACCGAAAACTCTTATGTTACTCCCTCAATCACCGAGGATTCCCCTTCTCTGGCTCAAACTGGTCTTCTTACTGCATCTCTGCAATTGGATAGCTCGATCTACCTAATGAACTCGCTCTCCCTCCTGCTCAATGTGTTTAAGTGTGTCTATCTCCATCCCCATCGATTTGCTCTTATAATCTCTCGTGGATCAACAATGGCCACGATTAAATCATTGTCAATAGTTAAGATCATCTTAGACTCGATCCTGTGAGTCTTTAGATATTTCTTGATCTTTCTCAATTAATTGCTATTAATTAATCAATTTTCCTAAGTGAGACTTAGGCATTTTTAATTATTGATCAATTAACTTACTTGAGTTGTCTCTAGGTGTTTTCTCGTGAAACCTTTTCTAATTTTTGGATATATTGTGTTCTTTAGCCTTTCTGACATAAGTCGAGACTTGAACACCTGTCCAATGCTACAAAAACTAGAAGGAGGTTGGGCAAGTTCCGTCGAGGTTGGAATGTCGGGCGATGTTGCATGGTGGGCCTCTAAGCAGGTGCATATGTTAACAAAGCATAACAAGGAAGCCATGGATAGCTAGGGTTCGAATGTTATGTGGGACCTCATTTACATGGGCGAAGTGACAAAGTATGATGTCACCCTTGACCCCAGAGGATTTGGATGAAGGGCATGATAGAGCCACCTGAATCTATTACGCGGGGTGACTTTGCATGTGGGGCCATCAGTGGGATGAGTGTCACGCGATGTAAATACTTTGGCACTTAAGTCAAGTAAGTGGTTGAGCCAATGCAGTGAGGAAGGAGAACCCCCAAAATTTTGGTGGGAGGTAGGGTGGAGACTCATCGGGGTTGATTGCAGTGGGTTGACATGGCCATAGAGGCCTTGCATTTGCATACACCCAATGTAATCAATTACGATTAGATCATGACTCGGTATGAACAGGTCGGTAGTTGCCTTAGGGCATGACATGGCTTGTAATTTAGTAGTCACGTGGACACCATGTGGCAGGCCAAATGACATGGCACTGTTTAAATTGGTTGATACTTTGTTCAGCTATATCTTTTGATCCAGGAGTCAGATTGGAGCAATATTTGTATTGTCGGAATTGTCTCGGCGAGACAAATGTAACAATGTCATTGGTTTTCTGTTTTGAGAAGGATGGGGATAGTCAAAAATTTTAACCCCATTTCCATAACATGACAATGGGAGTCAGGGCTTCATGGTAACCCCCTCACCTTGCTAACCTTAGTGGGGGCTAGGATTAGTAGGTGAATGTGTTACAATAATACATGGTGGTACCAAGGGAATGATGGTTTTGTGAATGCTTAAGGTTTGGTAATTATTTTTGTTGACCTTGCTACAAGCCATCTACATGGGTTTGCTTAATTATGTATATAAATATGCATGATTAACATGGGGTTGTTTCACATAAACAGGCTGAATTTTGGATCCCTTTCTTCAAGCTAGGATAACCAACAAATGATAAAATGTGATGACTTTGGAGATCTTTCTCTTAGTCAAAATTTGAGACCTTGCCTAAATATTGAATTCGTGTTGACATTTAGAAAATAAGAGCTTTCTTCCGAGTATATTGTATCATTAGATCTTGAGCTTCTTACCAATTAGACAACAAGCCAATGTTGCCTCTCTATAGACATTCTCATGATATGTTGTAAGTCTTGAAAACAATAACTATGACAAAGCCCCAACGATGATGCTAAGTGATCCCGTGAATTTGGATTTTAGTAGGTACTTCAAACAAGAATGGAATTCTATTTTATTTATTCTATAGCTCATGAAGAGCTAGGCAGATATGAAAGCCCTGTCCACAAGAATGGAATTCTATTTTATTTATTCTATAGCTCTTGAAGAGCTAGGCAGATATGAAAGCCCTGTCCCTCAGTCTAAGTCTCTTGGTTATAGATGTCAAGCTTGAATTCTCTTAATTGGGTTTGGAATATCATGTGCAGTACAATCAGTGGGGCAGAACTAATGGGAATGGCTCGATGTTATATCTCTATAAATGGTCTCTCTTGAATGGCCAATCAATTTCCCTGAGAACCGCGTTAAGAAAGTTCTAGAAAGTTGATTAATTTTCTAAGACTATTCATGTTATTAATTAAGCTCCTAGCTTGAGAGAATAGAATCTAGGAGTTGATAAGATCCTGGGAAGGAGGATATCTAAATGTGTAATGAGGACCATATGGTTGGCCTGGAAATTGTTCAGCAATACAATTGAATTGCCGATTTTGAAATATGAAAATCAATGGTAGAGTAGGGATCTGGTTTTGTTGCAATTGTAAACTTTATTACCAGCCCTTGAACTGATAGCAATATGAATTTAGCAGTAACGGGCCTGTAAGCAAGCAAAGGATGATAGTTACTCTTCTCCGCTTGCAAAAAGGACATAGATGGTTGTGTATTGTCCTCGATAAATAGAACAATTGCATCAAAACGTCTGGGCTAGTAACAACTATATCACTGGATTCTTCACCATTGGGAGTGGGCGCGAACAGTTCCAAACCCACACTCTAATTTTTCTTGGCCCTTCCATCGACATGGGCAGGCCAGCATGGTCCGGCAGATCTTTCCTCTGGCTTTGAACTGGGCTTGGTAATCCTCTTTTACATTCGTTTTTGTTCATTCAACGGAAGAAATGGTGCCTAAGCAACTCACAGACATACATAATTTTGCCTCAATCTGAGCCATTACATTACATTTGATAAAACCTCCCCATCTAACAATTAAACCACATCAATAAAACACCTTAAAATTCAACTCTGCACCGGCCCTGTACAAAATCAGCCAATCGTGAGCTCCTTTACCGAATCCGAATCCGAATGGACTTGAGGGTTCATGCATCAACGCTAATGTAGCAACTGGAAACGATTACTAAGGTCTGCTATATTGGATAGTCAATGGATTAGCCTCAGATCCGACTTAATTGTGGTCTGGACGCAAATCCATGACTGGTTCTCGGCTAAGGAAGTGTAAATGGCAGTGAAACATTAAGACGAATTTTTGTGTCGCTGGAAGAATAATTTCCTCCGGCTATATACCACTCAGAGAATTTGAATTGCTAGCTATTAAGAGAGAATCCTAATTTCTTCAGAATCGGCACTGAGCAACGTAAAAGTTTATGATAAATTTGAAAACAAATGTAAATCAGGAGAAATTTGCTTTAACAGAAAATTTCTCCTTCCAGATTTTATTCACTCTTTTGTTTTCGACTTTACACGGTATTTGATTTGAACTCGGAATTTTGATCTTGTTATCTAGGGATGTAACATTTCTAAAATTTTTAAAGAAAAAAGAGCATTTATTTAAAGATTTATTATTTAATTTCAAAATTAGTATTCAATATTCTTTATTTTATTCGTAAAACTTTTCTTATTGAAAGTGCAGTTATAATTTTTATTTAAGACAATGTAAGATATATTTCAAAATTACTTCAAAATCCATTCCAAAATCATTAACGGCTCAAACAAGGATGGTATAAAGATGTCAACTCTGGCTAAATTAAACATTCTATAGAATACTAATACCATTTAAAAAAATATTTATAATAAATTTTAAAAAAATTATGTTGTATAAAGAATTAGAAAATAAGAGAAATTCAAAATATCATAAGGAGATAGTGAATCCTAGTATAGAAAATGAGGAGTATCTTTAGATTTTTACTAGTGCAAAGAAGAAAATCAGCATTATTAAAATAAGAATAAACTCCCACAAGTTGTATAATGAGATTGAGTATTCTACAATTCTCAAAACACATTGGGATAAAAGACTTTGTCATCTTGTGACACTAAGAGGACTGGAGATGAAAAAACTCTCTTAGGGTTCTCTACATATACTAAGTTTAGATCATAATTTCACAATATTTGTCACAATACCAACCTTTCTAACTTTTTAAGTCATGAAAATATGGTTATTTTGGAATGCTTGTTTTAATGGGAAAAAAACAAACAAATCTTAAAAAAAAAACTTAATAATATTTTACTTTCTTACAATTCAATAAACTAATTTGGATTTTAATTAACATTAATCATCATGATTATAAACTAATTTAAATTTTAGTTAACATTAATAATCATCATAATTATTAAAGAGTAATTTGTAATTTTTATTAAATAATAATTCTATAATTTTTAGAGTTTTTTATCTTTTATTAGACTTAACTAGTTTGAACTTAGATATCTTTAAAAAAAAAACCAAAAACAAAAAAAAATTGTATCCATTTGAATGACCATTAACATTTTCATCAATCATGTCAATAGCATTAATTTATGGCTATATTTTGATAGGTCTATTTAACACATTAATAATGCTTATATATGTGTGGAGTTTGTATTAATAATCAAAATATGCATACTTATCATAAATTAATATGAACATATATTTTCATTTATAATTATAAGGGCATATGATTGTCTTATTTTATAATACAATATTAACAAACTAATATGATTTATTATATAGTGGGTTTTAGAATTATGTGTGTAAGTAGGGTTAGATATTTGATTATATCATATTATATATAGTATATTAATGATAATAATTCAATTTGGTTGATTATGGTTGACCATGTTTAACCATAAATGTCCAAGGTTTAGTAAATGTGACCTTGACTAATTACAATTGACTATGTTTTGTGATGGTTCACCATATGGTGGACTTTACTTTGTTATGGTTAATTTTGGTTGAGCATATTTAACTATGGTAGATCATGGTCGATTATGGTTAATTATATTTGACTATGATTTGGATGACCATGTTGACTATGATTGAAGATGGTTGACTTTGGTTGAGTATGATTGGATTTCGTTGAATGTGGCTAATGATGGTTAATTAATGTTAACTATAGTAGAGCATTTAGATATGGTTTACTATGGCTGACCAAAATTGACTATGGTAGACCATGTTGGTTCATGGTAAGAGGTTTATACTATGATTATTTTTGGGCTTAAGACACATGATTTACACATTTTAGATACAAAAAGTCCAAATACAGAGTTGGCTAAACATATAAACTAGACTAGAAGCTCAATTAACATAAATATTTAAAGAGCATGAGAGAACCTAAAGTTCAAAAAATAAATAATGGCACGCTAGAAAGAGTTACACAACACATAGAGATATTACCCTTGAAACCCTTATCCAGGAAAACCAACTAACCTTTGAGCTCAATTGCTCTTATATTCTCAACCAAATATTACAACTAGCCTACAATGAATGTCGACCTTAGTCCACACCTAAGACTAATGCATTCGTCTTACATCTCTCAACTTTTCAGCATCTTAACATCTCTTATCAAGCTTACATCATGATCTATTTATAGGCATAGAAAAACCCTAATTTGAAGAATCTCAAATCAATACAAGTGGTTGAATATCATTAGCTAAGATCTTGGGAATCTCGAGAATCATAACCATTTCCCAATTGTAGTAGTTTCCCTTTTAACTACTTGTCTATGATTTGTAAATTGTCGTAAATATTCAACTGGATGGTTTGTCACAACATATCTTAAAAAATTATAATTAAAAATCCAAAATCTACACTATTCTAGTTTTATATCTCTTTAGATTTATATATATGTAGATTATTGTTAATAGTGGTTGCATGTGAATTAAAATTATGCAAAAAATAGAGAATAGTGGAATACACGCTCTCATACACATTTGATACAATATATGACATGGAAAACCCTTTCGGGAGAAAAATCCAGCTGGAAGGTGAGGTTGCTCTACTCTTTTTCTCTAAATATAAAATGTTTGAAAGTACAAATAAGTATAGCTTGTGGCTTGTGGGATACTACAATGAAAAATGTTTTTTTTTTTTTTTTGTGTGCTCTATATCCTATCCCTCTTAGCTATTTTTGCTCAGTTATAGAACAAATGCACTCGAAATACTGAAACCCCTTTTCCTCCTAGTTGTCTAGTTATAACACATCACGATAGCCTACTACTGGTTAGGTTTGACTACCTCAAATCTTAACTAAAGTTATAATATAGACTCTTCTAGACTCCTCTTCATCATAGTCATGTGGCTAGCCCATTTTTCAAGAATAATGGGGGCTGACATGGCATCCTCTCTAATTATGGTGGTGAAAACAGGAAGGCCAACTTATGTGTGGCATAACTTTCACATACAGACTTTGATTGACGTGATTCTTACTTCGTTGGAAAGGTATTTATGTGTAGAATAGGAAAAGAAGGGTTTGGCGCTAAAGTGGCAAAGTTTTATCCCAAAAAAATGTTTGATGCCTCAAAATTATCCTAAAAGGTTTCAGGCCCTGATTTGCCAAACTGGGTCCTACCAGTAAAAATGGTCCTGACAGCTGATTCCTCCACATTTTCTGCTTTAAAATCATCAACATGGATGAAAAACAATATAATGATCCAATTCAGATCAGTATAAGTCAAATTTATGCTTATGCCCAAGTACAATCCCTTCTTCCAATCATCTATTGACTTTAGTTGGTTTTTCTATTGCCCGTCGACTTCAACTGAGGTAATTTCTCTCCTAACTTAAATATTGACCTATCAAATCAATTTTTGAGTTGTCTTCCTTTATCAATTTGTTCCCAACCAAACTTGTTGATGTTCACTCCTAGTTGTCTAGCCTAAATAGACCATTACATTGATTGAACTCTATTCCATTGATTACCAACAAAGAGTACAACACCTCAACATTCTCCCACTTGTTGTCTTATTTGCATGAATTATTAATGATGTGCTTTTAGTGAACCAAGGATATTTGTTGATTTTTCAAGGTCTTCTTAGTTGATAATTAATTCTAATGATTTTAATTTAAATCCTCTTTTATTTGCATTCATCATTAAGCAATTATAGAAAAGATCTTCAACAATAGAAAAAAGTGACAATAGGATCATAAAGAGACAACCAAACAACATACACAAATATTTATTCCAGGAAAACCCACTTTGGGGGTAAAATCCAATGACCTTTTTCTTAAAGAAATCATTCAATTCAAAAGGAGATACAATGTGATATTTCCAAACAAAAACAAGGTCAAATTTACCATAACTAATCCAATGTATGACCTTGTTAGATAGAGATAAGTAGCCTAAAAAAAATTCGGTCTTCCTTAGAGATATGGATCTGCCTCAAGAGAGATCGATATGTCTAGAGATTCGACCTTCTGCCTTAGAGAATATATCTTGCCAGAAACTCAACCTTCTGCCTTAGAGAATAGATCTTCCCATAAACTCGACCTTCTACCTTAGAGAATATATCTTCCCATAAACTTGACCTTATGCCCAAAGATAGGTTTACGAAAAAGAGGTTTTCCTAGATTCGATTAGCTGCCTCAAATATTTTCAATCTTCCTTGGATGATTTTGATCTGCGCTAGAGGAGTCTTGTAATATTGCTTCCCTCATGTGAATAAAAAGTATATAATTGATTTGAATCTATTTTCAAGCGATGAACTCTAATGGGTATATATAGTAATTGGATGAACATGAAGTGGTGTGTGTGTAGGAATAGGACGATTTGATCTTTAGGAGGGATGACTTAATATTTGTGGAAACATAAAAAATAAATTTCAAAATTGAAATTTACTTTCTTGAAGCTAGCTTGGGATCCACATTTGCATTATCATTTCTCATAAATTTGGAGGGCTAAATATGAATTGTGAAGACTGACCATAGCTACAAAATTCAACGCTTCCTCTTAGCTAGGGAGGCATTCATAATGACTATCTAGATGTTCTCTTGTTGAAAATTTTCTCCAAGAAAAGGTTAAAACAACTCTTCATTTATCATCAACATCAACATCATCTAATTACTATAATCCTGGCCAACAACTCTGACCCATGGTAAATCAATAACATCAACTCATCACCATAATTTTGATTAGCATCTCTGACCCATGGTACATCACTAGTCACCATAATTCTGATCAACATATTTGAGCATGGTACATCACTATTCACCATAATTCTAGTCAACATCTCTGACCCATGGTACTAGTCACCATAATTATGGTCAACATCTCTGACCCATCGTATATAGACTAGTCTTGGTTCACCATAATCTTGGTTAACAAAATTGACCCATGGTATATAGACTAGTCTTGGTTCACCATAATCTTGGTTATTAAAATTGACCCATGGTGAAACCCTAGGGACACACTCAATTTATTTGAGTAATTCTTGTCCCAATCCCAAATGCCTCAATCACTTGAATAATTCTAGGTCTGATGCTAAATATGCTCACTCAACCAATCTAAGAGTAGTTATGAGCCTAGTGCTAAAGGGATCAAATCAACCCTAGAGTTGAGTATTTCTGCACCTCTATACACTTTGTACCATTCTCCTAATCTTGTTCAACATACTTAACCCATGGATAATGATTGTCCCTCTCCATACCATTCTCCCTAATCATGGTCAACATACTTGACCCAGGGAGAATGACTATCCCTGATACATTAGTGTCAACACTCCCTCTCATTAGGGGAGGCATACTCAACCACTCCAAGCTTGTCATTGAAGTGTACAAAATTCATCCTGGGACAAAGGATTTTTCAACAAACTGCTTATCTATATAAAAGTACTGGAACCACACTACTCCCTTTTGTATCATGTCCCAGTATTATATCTCATTGTGCTTTGATATGTCACCATGATTGTATCTTGCACTTGATCAAACAATTCTGCAAATAGATTATAAATCCCATACTACTTCATAACTCACCAACCAAGTTGTAATATACTTAGCCTCTACGGTACAAAGTGCAACAAATGTATGCTTCTTGCTCATCTAAGAAATCATATTAGAGAAAAATCTTGATGTACTCTTTTTGTCTTTTGCACTCTCTGCTTAATCTAAATCTATGTATCCTTGTAACTGTACTTCACTATTTGAGACATAGCTCAAACCATAATTGACTATACCAAACCAACTATACCATGTTGGTATTTTAGTGCATGTTGAGCCACATGCCTTGGCTCAACCATAAATTGGTCAACTTCCTTTACTAGAGCCATCACCATGGTTACTTTATGGACACCTTGACTGGGCGTTTTCTTTGACCAAGGAGGTAGTGCATCAAGTCTAGGTCCTTCATCTCGAACTCAGAGGTCAACTCCCTTTGAGGCTAAAGCAAGGCTTAACTGCTCCCTCTATTATGTGAGTTCTTTTGCTCTTGTTAATGACATGTCATATGATAACAAAATCAACCTTGATCCATTAATACAAGAATACCAAGTATGAGGTGCCTATACAAAGCCTTCTTCTATTTTTGTTAAAAATAGCAATAAGAAATTCCAATTTAATTTGTCCTTGAATTAAATTGTGAATTAAATCGAAATTCTATTCTCATAGCAAATTGTAATAGTTAACCAAGTTAAATTGACTTAGTTGACTTAGGAAACTCGAGTTGGAAGTCTATCTAGAATCATGTAGATTGATCCCAAAATTTTAGGGGCCCAGGTTGAGTTCTTTTGAGTTGTAGTTAATTAACTCAATCTAACTGAGTTATAGTTAGTTAAACTCGTTCTAACTTTTGGAGGAACTAGTAGGAGGTCTAGTAGTGGGGACGGGCACAAGTGCATCCTCAGTACCACACTAGTTAACTGAAGATTCACTCATAAATAACTCATGCATGTCAGCTCAAATGAAGACCCAATTGAGATTAGAGTTTAGGGACAATGTATTATCAGTTGTATAATTTTCTAAGTTGTACAAATGGTGCATGAAATCAGTTGAAGGCATATGGATGGATTACGCAATTATGGAGTGAGGATTTCCCAATTAAATACGGGCTAATTCTCTCAGGAATTGCGCAAGGAAGTAGGGGCTTGGCAGGAAACAAAATTGGCTAAGTGTTGGCTTGAGCTAGCTTGTGAGGCAGAGAGATAGATTGTACTTGTGCAAGAATTGTTTGGGTTAAACAATCATTGTAATTTCTTCTCTAATCTTCTGGTTAACGTAGTATAGATAGTCAGGGTTTTGAGCAATTTCTTTCCCTAGAGAAATATTGTGTTTTGGGCGATTGATATTCTTCCTTTTCTACTTATTATTTTCATCGATCAATTTTGGTTTCTGCTGAAGAGTAGAGTAGATTATTGTCTTGTGTTTTAGCATATCACATAAGCAGTTGAATCTACAAGTAAAAAATATACATGGTATCAGAGATTAAGACAATACAAAAGAGGAGAATTCAATTTTGTTGTGTAGGTGAAATCGAATTTGCAAGTTCATACTTCAGAGTCATTAATATGTCATTCTGTGGTTTGAGACTTGAGTATGCCCTAGAGGGCAAATCAAATTTCATAACTTGGAAAGACAGGATGGAGGCAGTGTTGGAAGAAAATGGCCTCAAGGAATTCATAGATCATGATATTCCTAAGCCTCCAGCATCTGATGCTAAAGATTTGGTTGAATGGAGAAAGTGTGTGGAAAAAGCGAGAAGGATTATCCTAGAAGGCATTCGAGATCACATTGTCTCAAAATTCCATGGTAAGGACACTCCATTTTCAATGTGGAAGGCATTGACAGACCTGTTTCAAAATAGAAGTGACCATAGGAAGTTGGTACTAAAGGACAAGCTCATAAAGATCAAGATGGAGAAGGGAGACTCAATTCCGAAGTACTTGACCAAGTTCACCCAATGTCGGGATGAGCTTGGAAGTGTCAGGATTACTATTGCCAAAGATAATTTGGTGAGTCTATCACTTCTAGGACTTCCCAAGAGCTGGCATAGTTACCAGGACTCTGTTAATAGGAGGAAGAAGATACCAGAGTGGGAGTGATTGTGGTCCGATTTGGTACAGGAAGAGATTCAGCGGAACACCAGAGACGGATCCTCATCAAAGCATGATGATGAGGAGAATTGTGCCTTAGCAGGTAAGGAAAACAAAGGGAAGGGGAAGTCATCCCATTCCAATTCGGATTGTTGTCAGGGTGGAAAGAAGAAGGACATGTCGAAAGTCAAGTGCTTTCACTGTTAGGAGCTGGGATAGTTTTCCACAAAGTGTCTGGTCAAGAAGGCCGGTAAGAAGCCCTTATGAGGAGCGGCAGGTGAGGCTCTTTCTTCACAATTCGAACTAGTATTTACCCTCATTGCTTGTATGCTGTCATCGATGATGGGTAGTGTGAGGTACCTGTACATTAGAGCTTATTACCACATGACCAGTAACAAAGAGCGCTTCAGTAACTTGGAGGAGAAGGATCTCCAGATGCATATTGAGATGGGTGATGATGGGAGGTATAGCACTATCAAGATAGGTACAGTTACCTTTCAAAGGGAGTTGGGTTCTCCCCTCATTTTGTGAGATGTTATCTATGTTCCTAGTTTGAAGAAGAACTTGGTATTTGTTGCCATATTGGAGGATAGAGGCTGTGATGTGATATTTAGTAAGGGAAAGGCATTCCTTCATCACATAGCCACAGGACAGGTGAAGAGGATAGGGGTTCAAGTGAACAATCTCTACAAGTTGGAGGTAGAAGATTGTGTTGCCTTGAGAATGAAAGCAAAGAAGGTGTAGATCTGAGACACCGGTGAGTTGTGGGACAGGAGATTGGGTCACTTGCACCATGGCGCTTTGAAGATCATGCAAAAAATTTCTACCAGTCTTCCCAAGGGTACACTAGAGCAGGTAGACACATGAAAAGGGTGTACATTGGGAAAATACACCAAAGCTTCCTTTCATGACAAAGATAGTTGAGCACAGTCGATCCTCAATCGTGTTCACTCAGATGTGTGTGGATCATTCTCAACAGCATGCATGACCAAGCACAGGTATTATATTATATTTGTTGATGATTTTTCTCATAAGTGTTGGATCTTCTTCATGCAGAAGAAAGATCATACTTTTGCAAAGTTTTGTGAATTTAAAGCATTGGCCAAGAAAGATACTATCAGGAAAGTTACAGCTATCATGAGTGATAATGATGGAGAGTATGTGTTGAATGATTTCAAAAACTTTTGTGCATCAGAAGACATTTGACGGGAGTTGATGACACCTCATAACCCACAACAGAATGGGGTGGATGAAAGGAAAAACAGAAGGATTGTATGAGAGGCACGAGCAATGTTGCATGATTAGGGCCTACCATTACACTTATGGGTTGAAGCATGCAACGCACATGTTTATTTGCATAATAGAAGCCCTCATCGAATTCTTGGGATGAGAACATGAGAAGAGGAATTTTCAGGAAAGGAACCAGATGTGGGACACTTCAGGATATTTGATTCATTAGTCTACTGCCATGTAACCAAAGATGCACGGAAAAGACTTGAGCCAATATTTGATTTGGGGATATTTGTGGGGTACACTGACACACCTCACAAATATCGATATACCTGTCGACCAACAGGATGATAATGGTTTTCAAAGATGTAAAATTTGATGAAGAGAAGGCCATGAGATGTTCCCTTGAGAGGGAGCTTCAGCTACATGTGGTTGAGGAGATTTTAGCTCCTAAGGAGGAACCTTAGGATGATGTGGAACAACCACATGCAGAGGATCAGGGAGTGGAGACACCCACTCTTGTAGAGTCTTCCAAAGATGGGAGAAAGTGCACCAGAGAGGTTGAGGTCTTGGAGATATCATGTGCCTTCGCCTCTCCACCAATTTTCATGGCTAGAGAATGTATGATGCTACCACAAATCAACACTCCCTCTTAGCGAGGAATGTGCTCTAGTAATGCTCCATCACTGATACATCACACTTATTCTCCGCACCAGTACCTGTACTGATCCTTGGCCTGCTGCGTCGCATCCTCTTCACTACTACTCCCTATACTGTTGTCCATGACACTGCCACTACTACATCTATACTGCATCTCCCTCTCAATATGTTGCCCATGCTGCCCCTATGCTACTCCTAACTGTTGCACTACAAGTTAGTTACCGAGAAATATGTAACTGACTTCCCCCAAATACTAACATCACGGTCAGTCTGGAAGCCTTGTGATGCTGAAGCTGCCTCTACTGCTATCATGTTCTCCCTCTACTTCCATTGTGTTGCTGCATACACCTATGTGCCTCTCGCATTGCTGCAACCTCCACTGCGCTGCCTCAGATTTCTGCACTCAAGCACTACCTTGCTGTTGCACTACACTTTTCTCCACCTGACACCTGTCATCATGCTACTGTAATTAAGGGCTCTCGTAGCCAGATGTGATCCAAGAGTTTGGGCACCTCAAGGATCCTGCCCCTAGTATGTAGTCCTCCTGACTACAACTCCATGTCTCCCCACTTCTTCTCTATAGGTGCATGAGCACTCATGGCACAATTGTCATCAATTTTGACCTCTTTCTCTGCCTTAGCGAGAGCTTCCTTTGAATCAGAAGCCTCTCCCTTGTTTTTCTTCTTGGGACACTGGGATGCATAATGTCCCAACTCCCCATAATGGAATAACTTAACCTTGGAGATGTCATTCTTCTTCCTCCTCCCTTGTTGTCATGCAGATGCTAGAGTCACATCCTCCTCCTCCTCTTTCTTGACTCGATCTCCCTTACCACTACTCCCTGCCTTGGTCATCCTCCTGATCTCTTCCTATCAAAGAGCATCCCACATTTCTTCCCAATCGGGAAGAGTAGCGCTACCAAAAATACCTTCAACAAATGTCTCCCACTCCTCAGAGCATGCATTCAAGGTAGTCCTGACCATAAACTCTGGATCCGGTATAGACCCCACGAAAGTAAGCTGGTCATGAATCTCCTTCAACCTAAGAAGGAATGGATCTATCTTCTCTCCATTATGCATATGATATGACCATAGTTGATTCTCCAATAACATCTTCCACTTCACGGAAGTGCCATGATACAATATCGTCAAAGTGTCCCACGTCTCCTTTGTTGTGTTCTTCTCAGCAATATGTGGTATGACATGATCTTTGACCCCGTCAAGGATCATGCATTTCCCCCTCACCATTTCATCCTCATACTTCTCGTTCTCAACTGGGTCAACTGGGATAGCCACGGTTTTCAAGGCAAAGTCCTTGATGCAATGTCGATCTAGGATTGCTAGGATCCTGACCTTCCGTATGACAAAGTTGGAAGCCCCGTCCAACCTGTCCCGATCCCTCAGTCTGTTCACTGCCATTTTAGCTCCTATATTGGAATCCCTCTGAGTCTCAGCTCCCCTCTTGGAAATATCCCTCTAAGTCCTGATTTTCCTCTTGGAAATCCTCTGGCCAGTTGTCAAACACTCCTCTCCAATCCTCCTTGCAACTGCAACTTGGATCTAGATTCCTTGGCTAGAAATCTGTTGAGGTAGTGATTCCCTCTACGTTGGCTCCATCTCCTTAGACATTGTTTTGTATCAACAGAAACAATGTCCCACTAACTCCTCAAATCAAAATCTTCTCACAGCTCCCCAAACCCCGACAATTGAAGAAACAAATCCTTTCAAGCTCTGTGCAATCCCGACAAAGGATGAATCTGCTCCTCCTGGCCACAACATCGATCCTTCCTGGTTGAGAAAGATGATCGGGCACTGTGTGTGTCTAATCCACCCCTCTCTGCCTCTGCGCTAGCCCTCCTCCTAGCTCGAAATGCTGACACGGGCTCTGTGTGAGCCTCTTCGTCACCCTCTAAGCATTGCGTCACTTCTCCTCCTGCCACTTCTTCTCTGGAACAACGCTGTCTCTCGGGACAGCTGCTACTGCTACAAATTTTATATTTTTTTTGGTGTCTTCAGTCCTCCTGATATATGTAATGCTCTAATACCATGTTGAAATTTCTAAGTTGGAAACGTCGGAAATCCCTACTACATTATTTGGTTTATTATCTCTTACTTGTTCTTTCCATTAACAAGTTATTTATAAATATAAATACTGAAATAAACACAAATGCAACTTCAACACATATACAGATCAACAACTGAAATAACTAAGAAAATCACACAAGGGACACTATTATTTTTGGACAATCATCCCTGGAAAAACCCAATGCGGGAAAATCGGTGCAACAGATATGAGGGTTTTATTATTATGCAAATTTCTGAATACAACTAGGATGTCAAAAATGGCTCACCCTTCAAAGAATTTCCATGGTAGAAGTACCTCTCCTCGGAGACAGATATTCCAGTTGATCAGCAACCGGATGATTGATCCCACAAAAACTTCGATAGTTCCTTAGATGGACAGCGAAAACTACTCCAAGCTTCTCTCTGGAACTGCATCATGCTTCAAGGGTTCTATCACCCTCTTCTGCTCTACGTCTACCTCTCAGCTCCCAGTTTGCACCAGAAAATTTCCTCAACACTACCTCTTCATCCCAACGTCAACTCTGCTAGCCTCTGTTGGTTCTGTGTTAGCCTCTTGGCCCACTGCGTCAGCCTCTTGGCCCTCTGCGTGACCTGTATTGGCCTCGTCAGCCTCTACGTTAGTCCTAGTTGCCTTTGCCTTAGCCTTGCAAGGCTCTGCACTGTCTCTCCCAGACTTTCTTTGCCTCTTTGATATGTATTCTCAGCCTTTTGCTGAACTTCCCCTCGCTGCAATAGATCACTAACTCGATTTTTCAGCAAACCTTCCCCCAGAAAATCAAATTCTTGATCAAATTGGTGTGTCTCTAACTGACCCTCAAGCCTCCTCTTATACTTTTTCTATTGATGATTCAACGACCGAGATTAAGTCCCTAATCAATGGCTAAGATTAGATTTGGCTTGATCCTCATCTTTTAGAACTTTCTCACCCATTTTATATTAATACACATTAATATTTTAATTTTCCTAAGTTTAGACTTAGGAACCCCATTAAAAATATTAATTATTTTAATCTCTCTCCATCCGGGTGGAATTTCTCCAAATGATTTCTCAGTCTTGGAGATCTCATGTGCCTTAGCCTCTCCACCAATTTTCATAGCTAGAGCACATTTGATGCTACCACAAATCAACACATTGTGCCTTTGAGAACTAGAACTAGAATAGTACCTATGTCTATCACCTCTCCTATCCAGAGTGTCCAAGGAACTAACATCTCTAATCATGTCCTCTCTATCCAACTTGTGCCCACCATGAGATCTACTACCATATGCCCCATTAGTTTTGTCCTCCTACCCATGGTAGATACGAGATGGTCCCTGTCTTTGCAATTCTGACAAACTTTGAAGGATTAATGCATTGATTTCTTCTTGTTTCTCCTATGCTTGCATGATTTTGTCATCATCTACTTTACAACTCCTTATTTCTGGCTTCAAGATTCTCAATGTGTCTACTAAGTCAGAAGAATTCCCAACACCATGCTTCTCTTTTGATCCATAAGGAGAATCTTGTGAACTATAGTATACCATCTTTCTAGTCATCTTGATCTCTTTCTTGCAAGGCATCTTATGTCAGCTAAACCAAATCATAAACAAACCAACGTACCTTAGCATAATTCAGGGTGGATATCTCATCTGCAAGATTAACCGATTTAGCATGATATATGTATAAACATAATCATAACAACATATAGACATCATTCTAACCATGACCACATCAACTACACATCATGACCTCATGTATGACAACAACAACCATATCAATGTATGCATAATGATATATAAGCACTAACATGCATAACCAATGCATAATCGACATACACTCATGATGACACATTCAACGAAAATGCCATCAACCTTCACATGGAGACATTACTACAACCATGATTAACACCATGCATATGCAACAAGCACATAGACCACATGTATGAGTAAAACATATGCAACCAACATGAATGCATGATCAACACACCGCCCATCAAGTCCGAAGTGTGAACCATGCTCTGATACTACTTTGTAACACCCTCCTCCCACATCTACCCAAGTAATCGACCAATTAGAGTAAACATGTGATGAAGAGTTACTATGATATGATTCAACTCCCCATGTGTCAATTAAGGAAGTGGAACTGATGGAACACACTACACAGACCTTCCATACATACTGCAGAACCTCTAGGAGCCATCCAACCCTTCCAGGTGACTAGCCCCTAAGACAAACTGACCTTTTACTGCATTAAACCCTCAGTCTCTCCCATAACATGGTCATGAGTGCGATTGGAACCCTATAGTCACTCCCACAACATGGGCATGCATGCAACTAGGGACTTTCCCAAGTAGTTCTGTGCCTGCGACTTTGAATTTTGTGCCACTTTTCCAGGGTCAAGGCTCAGGTCACTGACCAGATCTCCATGAAACTTCCAGAAATGAAAGATAACATAGGAAAATGACATAAATGTAATTACTTGAACAACAAATTGACTAGACCCCCATTAGCCATGAAAAACATTTCGTCAAACATGTCACAAATATGCATTCTATAGGTTTAAACAACATATCTTAGAATAGGGGTCTCATGCTTATACGAGAATCACTAAGAAGCATTGATGCCTCATCACAATAAGTGCATTACCATCTATTAAGCCATATATTCATTGTACATTCATTGATTAACCAAAACATGATGAGAGCCATACATTTTCACTCTCATAAAACTCATTCATAACCAACAGAAATCTCAAGGATATGATAACCATATAAGCCTCATATAAACAAGTATATTTACCCATAAAATACCAAGGAGAAAGAGAGATCTTATTGATGATTTCATAAGCTGACTAGGTATGGGACTTCCATGAACCACTTGATCGTAGACTAGGCTGAACCAAGTCTTTCTTTCAGCCAGTCACCCCCATGCCATATTCCAAGCATGAATTTGGGATCTCATAAAACAAATAAATCAAAACCTTATAGTGCTTCCAGAGGGAAAAATACCTCAAACCTCAACCAATGATTCCACCCCATGGTCAAACATCATTAACCATCACCATATTGGTCTCTACCCAAGTTGTTCAGGGCTCCAGAGCGTTTGTTCCAACCAAGGCTTCCAGGACTAGTAAATCAACCCACCTGCTATCGAGCTTCCGGAGCGTTTGTCCAACCAGGGCTTCCAGGACTAGTAACTCAACCCACCAAGGGCTTCCAGAGTGTTTGTCCAACCAAGGCTTTTAGGACTAGTAAATCAACCCAAGCTGTTACAGGGCTTCGAGAGTGTTTTTCCAACCAAGGCTTCCAGGAACTAGTAACTCAACCCACAACCAAAGGAACATGAGAATCAACCATAAAACAAAAGGAAGGAACCCACAACACCATGGCTATCCAAGAAATGGCAAGGCTAGGAAAATCCACTATCAATCTAGGAAATCCTCCATTCCAATGAAAGATCATAACCAAGAAACCACATGCATATGCCATGCATGCCAAAACTAGTGAGGAAAACATATATGCAACTCGATAACTCCAAGCAAAACCCACTGTAGCTGTTGATCCTGATGTCCTCTTGCGCTTTCTTGCTCTTCCTTTGCCTTCTTTCTCCGAAGTCCAAGTATGCCACACTCCTCCAAGAGTGCTCCAAGAAAACAATAAGTTTCCAAGA
The DNA here is from genome assembly GCA_000404065.3 of Pinus taeda. Taxonomy (NCBI): domain Eukaryota; kingdom Viridiplantae; phylum Streptophyta; class Pinopsida; order Pinales; family Pinaceae; genus Pinus; species Pinus taeda. Next base: position 121,556 of record APFE030070564.1, on the reverse strand, counting down.
GTATGAGAGAGAGAGAAAGAATAGAGAGAGCTCCAAAACTGGACTAACAAAAGGTACCAACTAATCCTCAGAAGCCTTTTTATCAATGAGGCCCCTATTTTTTTCCATTTTTTCCCTTCATTTTCCTCCTCACATACAACCTGTGAACTTTCACCTCCCTTTTCTCCTAATTTCCATTATTTTCATAAATAAAATCCCAATAAATGCCTCATTCCTTTCCAAATCCTTTGCCATTTCCTTAGCCATTAATTAATCACAAGTGATTTCCATCACTATGTATTTTCCCAACATTCAGCTTGGAATGCGTGCCCCATTACCAAGGTCTTATTTTACCTTTATTAATTTTTACATGGAATTTTGACTAGGGCTATTACATATATAAGGGAAGAGGAAGAGTGAGAACAAAAAAGATGGAAAATAGAAGGAAACCCCACGAGAAGAAAAATAAATTATAATAACAAATTGGAAGGAGTTCATGGAGTTCAAGACAAGGAACCATATTTAGATGATAACTTAGGGGATGTAAAACAAAATATGGACCAACAACATAGTATAGGTAAGGAGCTAATGAAAAAGAATCAAGGACATGAAGGGATGGAGGACATGGATAAATATTATCCTTATAATATAACTCCAAATCCATGTAAATTAAAGGCAATATTTCATGCGTAAGAGATATGCAACAATAACTTCCCCAAATTCATGCTATTATATAAAGGTCTTCTAAACAAAAAATTAGAAAGTTCATTGTGATTTACAGTGGGAAATGCCTAATTTTAATTATTTTCCGATTAGATTTATTCTAGGAGCGTGGGGAAATAATGGGGAATAAAATTGTGGTAGTAGTGGAAGAATAACAAATTTTAATAATTATCCTTAAGACTCTAAATTTTATATTCACAAGTTTGATCCCCAAGGGGATGGAAGATTTATTAGTTAACAAATCATTCAATTCCGTTATGCAACACACTATATGTAGTCATAAAAAAGGAATTCCAAAAAAAAAAGAAAATTCCTAAAAACATTTATGGCATTAGAGAAATGTTGGATGTCGTAATAACAACCCAAGTTTTACTGTATAGCACCAAAGTATGTACTATTATCATACACTAAGACCTATAATAATACTATAATATGATTAATAATATTATTATAATATGATTAATAATAATATTATTATACTATTATTATTTATAATGGGGTTGTGCATGAGGGGTCACAATGCTTCTCATATTGCACTGTTATTGGGTTATTTCTCATTAAATTGAAGATAATCATTAATGGATAATTGAGCTAACAAATAATTTTTTCCATTAGAGACTCCTTAACTTTCTTGTCAAACCATGATAACCTCCTTGTTTTTGATTTTGTAGCTTTTAAAGGTCCTCTGAATAGGATAGTGTCTTACATGCAGGAGAAGAGGTCCTCTTTAGGTAGTTGTTCGAGAGATGCAACTCATATGATCTTTCTAAGTTTTAAATTAGGAAAATTTTCTTTGATTAATTATTTAATTAATGTTGAATTTGGGCTATCGTTTTTCTAAAGATAAATAATTATTTATTTAAGTCACCTAGATCTAATCACTACCGTTTATCAAAGAAAGATAGGATTTAATCCTGACCCTTAATCACTTTGGAGATTAGGGATTTGGCCCATGACGAAATTATAAAGTGAATCTATGAGAGAGGGTGAAGACACAATTACAATACTATTGTTGGGAGAGAGATTTTCTCAAAGAGTGAGAGACTCCAAAATTGAAGATAAGGGAAAAGGATTGTAGCAAGTGTTGTCTTTCAAATTGTTCTAGAGACAGAGAACAATCTAAAGGGAATTCAATGAGTATCAAATGACCCTCCCTCTTTAGGTTTAATGATTGGTATTCCTTAACCTCAAGGGTTGTTCATTGCAAACTTATATATATATATATATATATATATAGAGAGAGAGAGAGAGAGAGAGAGAGAGAGAGATTCTATGAATCAAATAGATATGACCAAATAATAAATATTAGATGAAAACCATTAAATGGTTAAGCTTCATATGAGAAGAAAATTATAGGTAATATTGGATCGATAAATCAGATGTAAAACTTAAGTATGCAATGAATATAAATAGAATTAATACGAACCAAAGAAAATTACACATAACATGACTAAAAATGAAGAAAAAGGAAAAGATACAAACTAGAAAGTTGGATATATAACTATATCATTGGTATGAAATTATTTTCCCTAATGAGGGTAATGAAATAAACTCAATATCATGTATTTCTATATCTTCCTTTACAATGCATTGGATAAATTTCTTGAATATAAAAATCCTCTAATAATATATATCAAAAGAGAGATAAATTTAGTAACATCTATAATGAAATAACAATGATCATGTCATTTATTAATTTGTTAATGGACATCAATATATAACCATATAAATTAAACAAAACATATTTAAAAATAAAAGACAAGAAAACACATATTACTGGTACGAAATTATATTTCTCATGAATTTCCATAATAGAAACATCAAAATCATGCATTGATAATTTCCACTAGAAACATATTAGCTAAATATCTTAATTTAGCCACTTTGGATAATGTGTATCTAAAAAGAAAAAATGAATCAAGTAATGTCACAATGGTTTACAAATCAATCACGTTAATTGCATAAACCATAACCATAAATCAAAATATGACAATACACAATAAACAAAAATAAATACGGAAGAACCACTATATATCAAAGTTGCATAACATTAAATCAAAACCATAGTGATCCAATCAATATAGCATGTGCATCGAACTGTTATAGCATAAGTTTCAATATCCCCAAAGCCGACCCCTAAAATGAGAAACTGGGGTCTTTATATATATATATGAGAGAATCTAATAATTGTTTCAATAACTCCCTTTTAAAATTATATTGCACAATTAAAAATATTACACTTTTTGAATATTGCATAACAACTTTTGACTTTAGCTTCGACATGGTACAAATGGTTGGGACTTGAAGACTTGATACATTATTCTTCTTTAGCTTTGGAAAAAGCATGATGACTTCCCCAAACTCTCAAATTTCTTCAATCATGGATTGTAGAGGCGAAACCACTTAAGTACCCTATGTAACAGGAGTAAGGATAACCTATTCATTTAGACGCCTCTTAAGTTTTATAAGCTTATCTCATTCAGCCGGAGACACCAATTGCACCCTCTTAAGCTCTGCGTGAGAAAGAAAAAGTTCATATCTAAGCTAATAGCGAGTTGAGGGTAACCATTGAATCAATCAGTCAAGAAGGGCCAACATGTTGAAATCCCCGAATAGATAATCTACTAATAATTGTCTAGAGATAACTTCTTCTCCAGTAGTGGGCAAACATCTAAGGTCTTCATGTGTTTTCTTGAGAGCATATTGAAATTGGTCTTTTGTTATGATCCAACTTGAAACTACCCATAAGGAAGGAATACCAAATCTCTGAATGCAACTCCATTATGTCTTAAATTCAACAATAATCTTCATGGACCTATAGATCTCATCATTCATGTCTTCAATAAGAATTTTCTTTTCCTTGACTAACAAGATAGATAAAATACAATCATCTTTGTTGGATAATACCATAGCTTTAATACTTTCTTATTCTAATGAATTCAAATAATTGGTGATCTGATCTATTTCTTTCAATCTTCTTCAACCATAGGGCTTATATTTTTATTCGCTGTGATCACCTTTTCACATTCAACAAGAGGTTGACATAAGGCCTTATTTCAAGGATATTTTCATTTATCATTTCCAAAATCTTGTTCATAGCCTTAATCAAGGTAGCTTTTCCTACTTTTGTATTCTTTATAAATATTTGCAAAGACTAAGTTTCCTCATCCTTTCTATTTAGTATGAAGTGGATTCCTTCAAAGACTTCATCCTTTACATTAACTTTATGAGACCATTTCTATTCTAATTGTTCCCTTTCATGTTGTTGTTTTTCTATTTTATTTTCCAACTTAGTGATTTTAATTTCACAAGGCTTTACCCTATCAAAGTTAATATTCCCTGTTACGTCTTGCTGAAGGGAATTCTCTACAGTAGTTTTATATTCTTCTATCTTACTGATACACCTTTTTTTTCATCAACTTATTTAACTAGTTTATCAAATAAATGCTCTCAATTGAGATTCCCTAATGGTAAGGTTTTTATTTTATTTCTTGTAATATTTTTTCTTCATTCTGCTTTTGTTGAAATACCTTGATTAAGTTTGTCACTTCGAAATTAGGAGTTTTCAGGGCCAACTTTAAACCTTTGATTTCTTGTCTTTATCTTCTAGCAACTTTTTTTTATGGCCCTATCCTTAGACAAACTCGACAAGCTAATAGTATTTTCCTCCACATCTATAATTTTATTGGCTTTACTTTTGGCTACCACCTTTGCATGTCTTAAATTCGCTTCCATTCTAGTCCACATGGTTTGTAATTTTTTGTTGTAGGCAGTTGATTGCAATAACCTACTCACCACAACTTAACTTTTCTATTTATGCCACTCCACCATATTTGTGTCAGTGGCCTTGGCCAAATTAAGGCTAGTGGAAGTAGGCCTTGAACTAATTAATTTTGCTACAACATTGGTCTTTGGTTGGACGACAATCAAATTGAAGGTATTTTGATAAAAAATAGTTGTGTATAAAAACCTAGGATCTATGGAGGAAGTCATTTCTCTAACTGCCCTTCTCTCTGTAGTATGTACTTCTCCTAGAATTGTCAGCAATTCTTTCTCCTTGATTTTTGTAAGTTTTTTTGCAGTGACACTAGTAGCAATTGTCATTGCTTGCTTTCTGGAATCTTTGGGTTGTATCTATTCTAGCACACTCTGTACCTGCTTAGATAACTCTTCACTAGACTTCTGAAAGACCATGTCTTCATCGTCATCATCACCCTTCGCTTTCACAAATTGTTTTTTCTCATTAGGATTCACTTCACTTAATTTCCCCTTCAATGAACCAACTTGAGGGTTATTGTACACAATATATGTCACTTTCTTATTCATTTTTTGTTAATTTTAAGTATGTTCTATGCTAGAGAAATTTATTTCAATTTCTTTTCCACATTAGCAATCACATCAGCATAAAGTAAACTGCAGATAGAACATAAATATAAATCGCAGAAGACAAGCCAAGACAAGAGGACACAAGATGTGGCGCTAGCCAGGGACAAACCCCAATGTGGGGAAACCCTTGATCAATTCTTCTTTTATGTTCTTCAAATTTCTGCAGAGAAAGTGAGAGAGATAGTACATTTATAATAGAAGTCAATCACTTTTACTTTTGATATTGGCATGAGATCAATTGAAGACATATTTCTTCAACTGATTCTCTAAGGTGACTCGTTCACCTATCATAGTGCTGCATCTCGTCTATTTGCTGCACATTACCGTGTGACACCTTGTTGTACTGTCACATGTGTTGAACCTTGATGACTGAGTTGCTCTCATCTTCACGTTGCTCATCATGCTGCATCTTCCATGGTCGTATTCGTCATTAAGCTGCCCATGCTCATGATCTCATTCATCATTATGCTACCCATGCTCATATCATCATGTATCATTATGCTGCCCATGTTCATATCATCATGCTACTTATTATGCTGCCCACGATCTCATACATCATGTTGCCTTCCTTCGAAGACCGATGCTCCGGCTGTTTCGGCAGTTCCCAGTAGTTCTGGCTTTTTCGGCAGTTTCGACAGTTCCGGCATTTCCAGCTTTTCCGAATTTTCTGGATTTTCTGGCTTTTGTAGATTTTCTGGTATTTCCAACTTTTCCGGCGTTTCCGGCGTTTCCAGCTTTTCTGGTAGTTTCAGATTTTCCGGTAGTTCCGGCTTTTTCGGCAATTCTAGCTTTTCCGACAATTCTGGCTTTTCCAGATTTTCCAGCTTTTTTGGCTTTTCCGGTATTTCTGGATTTTCCGGCGTTTTCGGCTTTTCTGACAGTTCTGGCTTTTCCAGCAGTTCCAGATTTTCCGGCTTTTCCGACAGTTCTATCTTTTCCGGTAGTTTTGGCTTTTCCGGTTTTTCCGGCAGTTTTGGATTTTTCGGCTTTTCCTTAGGATCTCTCCTCCTACTAAAACCTAAAGACAAGTAGAGAGAGGAAGAGATCCAAGTGTGTGTAGAAATGACTTGAAGTCCTCTTCTATTTATACTAAAGTGTAGAGGTTGAATAGACATAACTGTTGGTCTTCTGAGCCTACATAAGTTGCTGGCTGACTTAACAATTTGTCCATAACATAAATAAATTCATAACTTCATAAATACTTATCGGAATCGGATGATCTTTAGATCAATCAGAGGACCTCTCAATGAGAGGGATCCAATAAAAATATCAGCTACCATAAATAATATGACCCACATGGAGTTTGGCCCTAGTTTCCAATTTTAACACTCCCTCTCAACTAGGGAGAACTCCATTCGCTGATCCATATGTCCAATTGTACTATCTCTGCTATCAGTGCCCTGTACTGTTGTGCTTAGCTCAACTCTACTCAGCTCTGCTTAGCTTTGTTGGTCTGCTCTACTGTGCTCAGCTCTACTGGCTCTGCTCTGCTCTACTGGCTCTACTGGCTCTGCTCTACTCTGCTCAGCTCTGCTCGCTCTACTTTTCTCTCCTCAGCTCTGCTGGCTCTGCTCTATTTAACTTAGCTCTGCTGAACCATGAAGAAGAATAATTGATCGAGAATGTGTCATACCATTCTCCATTGACCCGAAGTCAGTCTCAGAGTGTGTACCACTGGTCCTAAACTAGTCCTTAACCGACCCGAAGTCAGTGTCATAGTAGGTACAACTCCTACCACTGGTCCCAGACCAGTACTCTACTGACTCGAAGTCAGTCTCAGAGTATGTACCACTGGTCCCAAACCAGTCCTCAACCGACTCGAAGTCAGTGTCATAGTGGGTACAACTCCTACCACTAGTCCCAGATCAATGAAGGTCATCCTAGAATAAGGAGTATGGTAGATACAGCGATGCATTCATTTTTACTACTATGGTCCCTATCCTCATTTCCCTGCTCATTGATTAGATGAGAGGTACTTTCCATGAGTCCCATACTGCATGGGTAGGATGCCTCAACAGGAGAACTTAATCAATCTTGTCCTCACAAGAGAACTAATCATCCTGCTACAAAATCGCCATGGAGAACACATCATCCAGGCCTCACAGGAGAACTAATCATCTTGCTACACAATCGTCATTGAGAACACATCATCCAGACCTCACAGGAGAACTAATCATCCTGCTACATAACCGTCACGGAGAACACATCATTCAGACCTCACAGGAGAATTAATCATCCTGCTACACAATCTTCATGGAGAACACATCACCCATACCTCTCAAGTGAATTAATCATCCCGCTACACAATTGTCATGAAGAACACATCATCCAGACCTCATAGGAGAATTAATCATCCTGCTACACAGGAGAGTGAATCATCCTGTCCCACAAGAGAGTGAATCGTCTTGTCCCACAAGAGCGTGAATCATCTTGTTCACAGGAGAGCGAATAATCCTGTCCATAGGAGAGCGAATCATCCTGTCCCACAAGAGAGCGAATTATCTTGTCCCACAAGAGAGTGAATCATCTTGTCCATAGGAGAGCGAATCATCCTGTCCACAAGAGAGTGAATCATCCTATCCCAGTGCACACCACCAAGGGAGAATGAGTCACCCTGTGGTCATATGTTGCTCCAGTAAGAACCACAAGCCCCCAGAGCTCCCAGATCTCAATGTATATAACATGCAGGACCCTTGTACAAGGGTCTCTTGACAACTCCAAGTCGTTCGGGAAAATCACAGATTTGATCTTTCCCTCGAGGCTTAGACAAAGTGTAGCAACCTGTACATCATCTCATAGCGATGGAGCTTCCTTTCTCATAGACTTACCATATCCCAGATAAGGTAGTATTTGATGTCTATCTGCTAGAGAAATCGTCTAATATGGGATTCCTCAATAATCAAATCCCACCTCTGGTTGTTACAGAGAATCACAGTGGTACAAACAGATCATTTGAAGAGCTTCCCCAACCAGGCAGCTTCATACGAGATCATACTCGTAGATATGTATCCGGTCTCAATGGTGCTTATAACAATTGACTTTTGCTTCCTACTCATCCATGATATCGAAGTAGGATCCAAAGAGAAACAACACTAAGAAGTGCTCTAGTGATCCTCCACACTGTGCGCCCAATCAACATTCGAATAATCATGCAGTTTCATATTTCTAGCACTGTATCTCAATCCATGAGAGATTATGCCCCGAAGACATCTCAGAAGATTCTTGGCACCAATCTAGTGAGGTTCAACCAAATATGAGCTCACCATGCTAACTGCAAAACATATGTCTTGATGGAAGTTCACCAAGAACATCAACGCGAATGACTTTATGAGATTCAGAGGCATTTGCCAAATCTAGTCTGACATCACTACCATATAACTTCTGAAAGTTAAGATCCTCGAGGTAGTCACAGGCTTGCAGTTCACCATTCCACATCTAGAATCCAACTCCCTCTTACTTCTGCAAATGAGAGGGTATGCACTTGTTAGAAGTAGGTCGTCCTCATAAGGTGCTGGTATGAGAGGTCTATCATCCACAACCTTCGGATGGTTTGGATTCGTTTCACTCCTAGTGAATCTCAGCTTTATCAGACAGCTATCGATCCTCTCACACTATGCCCCGGGTGTTTTGCTTGAAGCCATAGAGGGCTTTCTTCCACTTGCATATGTGAGATTCCTGATTATCAATCTCAGATCCCTTGGGTTGTTCCAGACCTGTGGACCTGCTACATGAGGGGAATGGTCCCCTTGTAAGATTTTCCTTCGGTACATCTCAGACATGTACTTTCATGCTCCTTTTGAATTCAAGCATCCCTGTCACCATCTGACTCACAGACCTTTGATGCTACGTGACAATGGACATGGTCCCTAGTGGACTTCCTACAATTTGATATAACCCTGAACTCAAAAACATCTTTGAAAATTCTATTTCCAAACACGTACCTTTCCATCGATGAGTGCCACCCTAAAACCTTTGACTTCCATTTACGAGATGGACACCAAGTTCTTCTTGCAATCAGGTACATAAAAATGATTCAGGGTTCCTTTCTTTCTTTGAAGAGTTGACCATTTCCTTGCTGACCCACATTACCTTTGGACACTCCTTCGCATAACGGCCGAACTTATTGCAACCAAGGCATCTGCCTTTCCTTCCACCCTTAGGTCCGAACTTCCCAATGAAGTGATATCTATATGGGCCATCAGAAACTTCTGCTACGCCATTCTGATAATATGTTCTACTTCAACTTCACACTTTGTGAACTTAGAAGAGAGATGTGGAACCCATTGATCCTTTTGTCTTGTCCCTATTATCTTTGGTGATTGCTCTTTCACTCTTGCTTGGGCATTGTCTTCACATCAACTCCAATTCCATGCTAATTTTAGGTAAGTTCTATGCTAGAGCAATTTATTTCAATTTCTTTCCCACATTAGCAATCATATCAGCATAAAGTAAACTGTAGATAGAACATAAATATAAATCGCAGAAGACAAGCCAAGACAAGAGGACACAAGATGTGGCGCTAGCCAGGGACAAACCCTCATGTGGGGAATCCCTTGATCAATTCTTCTTTTATGTTCTTCAAAGTTTAGCAGAGAAAGTGAGAGAGATAGTACATTTACAATAGAAGTCAATCACTCTGACTTTTGATATCGGCATGAGATCAGTTGAAGACATATTGCTTCAACTAATTCTCTAAGGTGACTCATTCACCTATCATAGTTCTGCATCTCGTCTATTTGCTACACATTACCTTGTGACACCTTGCTGTACTGTCACATGTGTTGAACCTTGATGACTAAGTTGCTCTCATCTTCATGCTACATCTTCCATGGTCTTATTCATCATTAAGCTGCCCATGCTCATGATCTCATTCATCATTATGCTGCCCATGCTCATATCATCATGCATCATTATGCTGCCCATGCTCATATCATCATGCTGCCCATGCTCATATCATCATGCTGCTTATTATGTTGCCCATGATCTCATACATCATGCTGCCTTCCTTCGAGGACAGATGCTCTAGCTGTTTTGGCAGTTCCCAGTAGTTCCGGATTTTTTGGCAGTTCCGACTTTTTTGGTAGTTCCGACAGTTCCGACATTTCCGGCATTTTAGGCTTTTCCGGCTTTTCTGGCTTTTCCGGTATTTCCGACTTTTCCAGCATTTTCGGATTTTCCGGCAGTTCCAGCTTTTCCGACAATTCTGGATTTTCTGGCCGTTCTGGCTGTTCCCGCTTTTCCAATTTTTTTGGATTTTCTGGTATTTCCAGCTTTTCTGGCGTTTCTAGCTTTTCCAGCTTTTCCGGCAGTTCCGGTGTTTCCAGCTTTTCCGGCTATTCCGGCAGTTCCAGCTTTTCTGGCTTTTCCTTAGGATCTCTCCTCCTACTAAAACCTAAAGACAAGTAGAGAGAGGAAGAGATCCAAGTGTGTGTAGAAATGACATGAAGTCCTCTTCTATTTATACTAAAATGTAGAGGTTGAATAGACATGACTGTTGGGCTTCTGAGCCTACATAAGCTGTTGACCGACTTAACAATTTGTCCATAACATAAATAAATTCATAACTTCATAAATACTTATCGGAATTAGATGATCTTTAAATCAATCCTACACCTCTCAATGAGAGGGATCCAATAAAAATATCAGCTACCATAAATAATATGACCCACATGGAGTTTGGCCCTAGTTGCAAATTTTAACATTTTTCCTTCTCCTTGAAATGTATGAGATGGATTATCATCAATTAATCTTGTTTCTACTTGTGTTGGTTTAGTCATAGATTCCTTAGATATTTTAACATCAATTGGATTTTTATCAATTTGAAACGAAAAATCAACATTAGCCAATTGTTCTATTTTAGGTTTTGGCTCATGTGTATAGATTGACAACCTTACTTGTTTCCTTAAATCATATATTCTATGGATGGGATCGTATCTCCAAGGAGTGACCTTTTCTAAGCCATATGACATCAAGTCTCTCTCAATAATATCTTATGCGGACTTATGTGTAGTTGTCAAAGATAATATTTCATAGGGAACAACAATGTGTACTTTTTTACTCGTAGAAAGAAATTGGAGGCCATTAACATGCATTCTTTGTCTCACAACCTATAAGGAAAAAAATTGGGAAGTAATAAATTTAGGGAGACGATAGGGTTCTCCCTTTAAACCATATATCCTAATGAAAAACTACTCATCTAAAAGATACTAGTCACCTATGGTAGTCTCCTTAGTCAATTGTAGGATTCTTCTGAACTCTTTTGATATCTTGTTGAGCATCTTTTTAAATAATTTAACTCGAAGATAAAATGAGAAATGATTTATATACTTTGAATAACCTCCTAGAGTCTTCCAAAGGTATAATATTTGGGTCCACCTATCAATCTCTTTTTCCTTCCCTTTTATCCTTTACCTCTTCTACTAATTTTGCATGAGTAATATACTCATGGTAATTGAATAAGATTAGATGTACTAAATATGTGCAATGTCTAAAGGGATGAAAATTCAAAGTAGTACTGAAGTCCAAATAAGTACTTCAAGCCAAGTAAGTTGGGAAATTAATCCTAATCTCTCTAGGATTCATCACTATCTCTCCATCATATCACAAAGATCTGTTTAAACATCGTGTAATTTTTCATTCAACGTGTAGCGTGATCATTGGGTCAGATGAAAGTGAACCATCCGATCACATTAGATGATGCCACACACATTAACTCCAACACCTTTTCAGATTCGATAGTTAACATCTATCGTTTGATCAAAGGCTTTTCAACCGTTAGATAAGTTTCTGTGGAAGACCACAAGTTATATGAATTTAAGGTAATTTTATGTTATGATCAATCAAAATAGCCCATTTAGACACACTAATAATTTAGATTAAAACATGAGCATGGAGTCGCTACGTTGAATTAATGAGTTTGTTAGGATTACAAATGTTTTTCACATAGAATTTGTAGAAGCTATGCACATGTGATTGATTTTCAAAGAAAATCGATTTTTTTTTTTTTCAAGAATGAAAATTAGAGGGCCAAATGCACCTACAACAACAAGGAAATTTTGGGAACAAATTTTCATGGAGGCTGAGTCTAGGAGAGAGAGTTTGAGTTAGTTAAAAAGGAGGGTCGAGTTTTGGAGGAGAGATGAAATATCTAGGGGTCATTTTTTGTCAACTGCATAGGGGTTGTATGAGAGGAGGAGGGGTTGATTTGTCGGTGATGGAGAACAATTTTTCTAAAGGTCGAAATCTTCCAGGAGGTCCAATTTCCAGTGGGTTGAATTTCTTGAGGTTGAATTTCTAGCGGTACTAATTTTGAGGTTATAACAACTGTAATTTTTGTGTGTATTATCTCTCGGTCTAGGCCCTATTTTTCTGAGTAATATAAAGTGAAGGAAGATTGCTTTGGGAAGGATTTTTCTCTTGTAGTGTGATTGGTTTCCCTATTTTATTTCTGTTGCTTAATTCTTGAATGTAAAAATACCAATGATTTTATTTTCCATCAATTTTTACATTTATTGAGTAAATAAATTTTGGGTATAATATAATGATTGGGGTATAATAAATTAAATTTGGTATTAGATATTTAACACACACAAGAAGATAAAGGTGTCACCTCAATGGATCGGGGTAGAAAATATATTGTTTAATAACTTATTCAACAAATTTCAATCTCTCTATCAACAAGATAAAATTGTTACCTTGATGGGAAAAGGTCAAAAGTTGCCTTGACCAAAAACCTTGATGGCAAAATTGAAGGACACTAACCTCCCTAACAAAGAGGATAGAATTGTTACCTCAATGGACGGTGGTCAAAATGGTGTAGAAAAGTGATGGTTTGGAAAATTTAATGAATGGTATTGAAATAGATCTAGAGGCATTATTAATCTATACAATATTTTTTTTTTTGTGGCATGGTATCCCAAAACCTATAAAGGCAATGCAAACCATTGCAATATGTTGTGAATTGATACGTAAATCCACTTATTTTAAAACAGATAAACTATAATACATTAAATTAGATCCGAAAGTTCTACAGAGTTTTGTCTGATGGTTTTTATTGTCCATTCTAAGTCATATGAAACCTAAAACAACACAAACATGTGGAACAACATGAAAATGCGATATTGAGTATCATAACAACTTAGGTATGCTCATAAGAGGTGTTGAATTGAATTTGGAAGCTACCTTTGCGAAGGGATATTTGAAATTTTATCTTTTTTTATACCCCATAGGGCATATTAAGGGGGGGTTTTGGGACAATGCTTGGTAAAATTTCAACTATATGAAAAAGAGCTAGAAGCATTCCTAAAGCATCAAAATTTATGGATATGCATAACCAAAGATAATTTCCTAATTGAAGAGAAACCAAAGCTAAAATGCTTGATGACTCCTCACATATAGATATAACATAGCACAAGTATATATACTAATAGATACATCAAAGCTAAAATTCTTAGAAATTCTTGATTGGTATATACACCAAAGCCAAAATACTTTGTTGTGTAGTTCTCCGCTAGAAAATACACTGGAGCTAAAAACTCAAGGCATGGAATTGCAGGGAGAAGATATACAATATTACTCCTTTCACAATAAGTGACAAATCGAGTTAATAATGTTTCAATAGGAAATTAAACAATATTATCACTCTCACAATGGAACTATTATTGTTTCAAGAGGCAAGTCAGTGGATTAGAAGTTCTACATAGTTTGTGCATAATTGCGACAAAATATGAAAATTCAAGCCTTCTCACTTGGTGTTTCCTAATAAAAGTTGGAGTCAATAGTCACTGCTGTTGTTAAACATATAGCGACTCTTAGCAATGATGAAATACCAAACCCCAAGAGCTCCAATATCTCATAAGAAATTCCATTCCATGGAAGGAAAAATTGTTTTTAAGCTCATTATCAACCATCAACAATGAACACAATAACAGTATTAAATCTAAGACTTTTGTGATCCATAATGTAGATATCAACCTTTTGGATTAACCACATCGTTAGGAGTTGGTCGATGTTTTGAACCAACTAGTGTGGTTCATCCTCGGGACAAGGTGAGAAATCGATCGATCAAAGTGAATAAATAGCAGGGATGCATCATTTCCCAGAGTTAGTTGTTGAAAAATAGCCGTTGATTAGTTGAAAAATAGTTGTTAATTAGTTGAATTGTTTAATAATTTAGTTATAAACTAGTTGTTATATAGTAGTTAAAATTTTTTTATTATTATATTTCGATTGATATAAATTTATTATTAAATAATATCAAATTTTATATTATCTAGAATAATTAATTTTCATAGTTTGTTAGGGTTTGACTAATCAAATGATTTAATATTTAGTATGATACTAGCCGTTACGTAATAATTAAATGTTTTATTATGATATCATCAATTGATTATCTAATAATAATATTATTTGTAACTAATTAGTTGTGATATCATAAATTGATTATCTAATAATACCAATATTAGTTATAAATAATTAATTTATGAGATATAGTTTGTTAGGTTCGGATTAATTCAAGTTAAATTAGGTTAAAGGGTTAATGTTTGAAATAATTTAGATTAAAATATTTTAATATTATTATAATTTAATATTAATAAATATTAGAGGAAAACCTATCTACCTTAGATGAATTTAAAAGTTTACTAGATAAGAGGATTAATACAGATAAAAGGGGGACTCAATGTTTGGACTAATCTAGATTAAAATATTAAGAGGAGAACCTATCTTCCTTAGATAAATTAAAGGATTACGAGATAAGAATCAAGATTAGTTAAGCTTACCATTTTGAAGTTAAAGAAAATTAATACAAAAAAAAGCCTGAGGGCGAAAAGGGAGAAACAAAAAGAACGAAAAGGAGAAAGGAGAGGGAAGGGAGAAAAAATCAAGAGGAGAGAGCTAGAATCCAGCTTTTACTTAATTTCCAGCGATCATCCCTATTAAGGTTTTTTGCATGCCTCTCTATTTCAATCGCTTCTCTGAGTTTCCTGTGATGGAAATGACCAACCCTAGCAATGAATTTGGATTCTTTAATGAAGACATGGTTCTTTGATTTCTATGCATGCTCAGAAAGGGTTGATGTGCGGGAGTGATTGCGTCTAATGTCAACAACATGCTCATCGATTCTTAGTGTAATAGACCTTCCTGTTTCTCCAATATAGGGGATGCCACAGGAGTAGGGAATAAGGTAAACTCCTTTCGAGTCTTTAGGGTCAATAGGGTCCTTAATGGATCTAAGGGAGTTTTTAATGGTTTGGAGAGGTTTCAAAGAAGAAGAGACATTCATCTTTTTAAGAATGTGGGCAATCCTGTTTGTGGTTCCTTAGATACACGAGAGATGAACCTTAGAGATAGGATCAGCTCAGGCGGGTTTAACTCTAGGCGCTTTGCTGGCTTTGAGAAAGGCCTTGAGGCTCTCGGGTTTGTTATATCCATAATTTTTAAAAACTTCAAGAAGACGAGACTTCTCCTGTTCAAGGTGGTTATCATCGGAGATTCTTAGAGCACGGGTAGCAAGAATGCTGAGAACCCCGAATTTTTGAGCAGAGAAGTAATGAGAATTGGAATGGAGACACTGTTCCATGTGGGTCTTTTTCCAAAAAACTTGGTGATAGACGGAACCATCATCCCTCCTAGAATGGAGAATGTTGAGAAAGGGAAGGCAACCATTCTCCTCAATTTCCATTGTGAAATTGATGGATTCTGATTGAGAATTAAGGTGGTTAAGAAACAAATCAAGTTTCTCACGACCATGAGGCCAGATGACACAAGTGTCATCAACAAATATCTTCCATTTTTTAGGGCGAAATTGAGCAGAGGCTAAGGCCTTGGTCTCAAAATCTTTCATAAACAAGTTTTCTACGATAGGGGAGAGAGGGGAACCCATCGCAACACTGCAAGTTTGCTCATAGAACTCACCTTGGAAACTAAAGAAAGTTGAGGTGAGGCATAGGACAACTAACTTGGTAGTGTCTTTATCAGTGATGCGATTGATGATATCAATGGCCTCTTGGATGGGGATTTTGGTGTATAAGGATACGACATCAACACTAACTCAAAAATTTCCAGGCTCTAATTTGATCTCTCCACTCTTGAACAAAGGAGGTCGAGTCTTTTACGAAAGAATCAATGTGACCCACAAGAGGTTTGAGTTTTTGAGCAAGGAATTTTGCAGGAACATAGGTGGGTCCGTCTATTGTGTTAACAATAGGTCTTAAGGGGCCCCCAGGATTATGAATCTTCGACAGGCTATAGATTCTGGGGGTAAGGGGATTTCTTTCAATGAGCTTTCGGGAAAGAGGAAGAAGAGATGAATCTGCTTTAATAGCGGATGCACTCTCTTTAGAGATGGAATTAATGGGATTCTTCTTGAGCTTGATGTAACTTCCACTATTATAAATGTGGTCCACCATTTTGTGGATATAATCGGACTTATCAAGAATGAAAACATCTCCACCTTTGTCCACTCCAAGGATAACAATGTCAGGGTTGTCTCTGAGGGACTTAAGGGCAAGAAACTCAACCTTGCTCAGGTTTTTCTTAGGAGGCTTAGCCTTCCTAAGAACAACAACACAATCTTGTCTAATAGTCTCCTTGAAAGTGTTAGGAAGGTCTTTGATCCCATACTCGATGCTACAAATAATGTCATCGGTAGGAATCTTACTAGGGTCAAGGGCAAAATTGATACCTTTATTGAGAAGACTAAAGACAGAGCGATCAAAAGCCCTGTTGGAAAGATTGATCTCATTCTTAAAACCTAACAAAGACCTATCATCATCATCATCAATATTTTCATTATTAAGCGTGTAAGTAGAGATTTGTATTATTATTATTATTATTGAAATTGGTATAGTTATTATTATAATAGGAGTAAGTCGGTTTTTTACTATTAATAATATTCTTATTCCTATATATAATAGAATTGAATGAATGTTTATTGTATTTATTAATATTATTTATAGATTTCTTGTAATGTTTGTTATTACTATATATATTACTGTTAGAGCTATTGTTATTCTTAATATTAATAGTATTATTAACCTTGCTAAAGTTATTTTTAACATTGAGGACAAAATTGAAATTCAAACTTAAAACCGCAGATCCAGAATGGCTTCTCGCCTTGGAAGAAGGAGCGGAGAGATCACCGAATTTAGGGGAGGAATGACGCAGGGCGGGGAGGACGGGAGCCGAATGGAGGAGGGCGAGGAAGGCGAAGAATTGGCATCATCAGGGTCGGAAGAAGAATGCGAAGAGTTGGGTGAAGATGCTGAGGGTGCTGGAGGAATTGGTTTAAGAAAGGATGTCGAATCAGGTGGTGAAGCGAGAAAATCGGAGCGGGCAATATCCAGGCTCAGGTCGGAGGGCTGGCTAGATAAAACCTATGAGGGTCTGCTGGCAAGAAATCCATCCTCTTCCTTTAATCGATCTGAATGAAATCAGCTGAGAGAGTCGACGAAAATACCTGCAGTCCGAGAAACAGCGGAATCCAAATGGGTTGAAACAGGAGCAAAATATGGTGCTGAGGGCGGTGCAGATGACAGCGCTGAGGACTTAGAAGAGCAAGGAATCGAAGAAGGCAAGTTAACCGAGACGATCAAGGCTGCAGCCTGCTCTGAACTAGACGATGAAGAGGATGGAGGCGAGTCTGAACTTGAATTTAGCGTGTAAACCCAGTCTTTTAAAGCCGCAATCTGATCTTTATTAATTGCACTTGGTGACTGATGCTGTGCCAAACCAGGGTCAGACTCACAACCAAAAGTGCACACCCCAATGTTCATTAATTTCTCAAATTTGGACTGATGTTTTTTCTTGGAGTATTCTTCCAAGCGCAGGGCTTTCGCTGCCGAGCTGCCATCGATCACTCTCCAAAGAAAAGACGAGACCTTATTTACGAGATCTAAATGGAGAGAAAGAAGCTTGTAGGATAAGCAATCTAGATCCCTCCTTAATAAGCTAATCTCAGATCAAGCAATCTGGATCCCTCATTAATAAGCCAATTTCAGATCTAACCAGAGCTAGGCTAGATTTAAGAAAAATATGCCTGTTCTTAATATTATTAAGAGGAATTATGTCGACCAATGATATAATTAATCCGAAACACTGATATCTATAATAATAATTATTATTTTAATTGGTGTATGGCTATATAGAGTAGAATGGGACGAGTCCTTTTGTTTGAATTATAATCTAGCTTACATGTTTAAAAGTGTTTTTCATTTCAAAAGCATAAGTTTCATTAGAATTAGGCTACTTGGATATTTTTTTGTACACTTTAAATCTAAACATACTCTGTATCCATATCAAGGCATGAGATTCTCTTTAAAGGCATGACTTTTATATCTAAAGAAAATGAAACTTGTTACCACAAAAATGGGTAACCCCATAGGAGGAAAATTTTCTCCTACATTTAACAGCTAGTTGGATTGCTAACTAACCAACAACTCCTACCAGTTACAATTTGACAATGATATGTCATGTGCCTCTGCCATTTGCACCAACCATGTTCTTCTCACCCATGTGAGCTTACTTGGATGAAGGTGGGTTGCTATTCAAAAGGTACTTTGATTATTTTACAACTGGGTGTTTATACTTGCTTTTTCTTGGCATTTAATATGGATTATGGGGCGATTTGGAAGATTGACAGACCTTGACTGTATTCTTGTTCTCTCACCTTACTAGGGGGATTAATGGTTGACCCTAGTCTAGTAGGACCTCACTTTAAACGCTTTGGGTTATAGCATGGGCACCACCTAGGAAGCCATGATTGAGATAGTGTATTACATCTTTCCTATATCATACTTAACACCTTCCATCCTACATTACAAGCCTTATATCTCATCTCCACTCTTTAGGTACAACTTGTCATTGGTTCTTAGGGATTTAGAACTCATATGTTCACATACTTTGACTAGGGTCTAAAATTTTTTCCTTGGGAGGTTGATGCAACTAAAAGAAAAGAAAAGAAAAAGAATATCATAGCCACAAAAAGATAGAAAGAACAATAAAAATGAAAAATATGGATGGGATATAAATATTAGCATGTGGAAAAAAGCCTAGCATGAGCTTTACCTACCTCATATGGCCATCACTCGGGTCCTAAGCACATGGTGCTCCATTACATCAAAGAAGGAACCTTGTGTGTCCCAACCTTGATGAGAGATAAACTAACTTGTCTTGAAGTGGTAATAAAATTTCTACATCATACAAAGAAAGCTATAACCCTTGAGCTATAAGTGGTAATACAATGAATCATCAAGAAGAAGTAAAAGATGCACAAGAGGGGTGGAAAAACCAAGGTCGAGCTGGTAACTAGTGCATCCAAAAATGCTTCCTCATTAATCTATACACTCAGGATGTGAACATCCCCATCAGCTGGTCCCTTTGGCCATGGCACTTGACCATGAAGTCTTCTCCCCTCCATTACCATATTATTATTCACTAACACCTATGAATTGAAGGGTGGACCAGGAAACTATTAGTTTCCCTTAGGGTCTAGAAGAACCTAACAAGGTTGACCTTTATCCACCCCTACTTACAAAGAAAACACCTTTGCAATATCATGGTCCTAATTTTGGGTGGTTCAACAGCCTAGGCCTTTGGCACCCACTCCATAGGTACCAAAGCCCTTAATAGGAGTACATTTTCATAAACAAGTGAAGTGTTAAGAGTATAGAACCTCCTAGCAACACTATCAAATGACACATGTATTAGAGCACCTAAAGTACCTAGGGCATTGGTTGAATTTAACACAGATTTGAGGATTCTTTAGGATAACACAACTGGACCCAACATGCCCCAAGGCTAGCCTTAACACAACTTGATGGAGAGGAACTCATTTAGAGCCTAGATGAGGATGGTCTCACATTGAGAGACGAGGGAGAGCTTTTTGCATGATAGGAATCCCTAACACTAGAGAGAAGGAGGTCCTGCTTGACAGATGGAGGCCCATGATGACCACTTTATGGAACCCTAGATGGATCTTGGGACCCCACATGAGGTATTGAGGTGAATTTAAGGGCCAACCCTCAAATCTTGGACTTTACAGGTATTTGTAGCTTCTTGGATACCTCATCACCATTGGACGTGGCATTTGAGCACTTGTATTGGATGACATAAAGTTTTTGGCAATTATGGCTCATATGTGTGGGAAAATTTAAGCCTATTTTGATGAAGGTAATGGGTTGGCTTGTAACTGAAGCACATTTATCAATATAACTTGCTATTAGGAGCTTTGTAAATTAAAATTGGATGACCTAATCCTCATATAAATAGAGGATAGGTCAATCTCATTGGTCATCATCACTTGTGACTATTTTTTGCCCTCTTAGAGAATTTTAGCCTAAATTGTATGTTGGGGAGTTGTGAATCTATGGTGGAATTTTATATTGGAATTATTTCTTTGACTTTGTATATGTCATTTTGGAGAAACAAAGTCTTGTTTATACATTCTATCTTGTAAGTATACCTTGCATTTGATAAATCTTTAATTTTTGTGTCTAATTTAAAGAATGGCTAATTAACTAAGGTTTCCGTTATGCTAGTTATTGTTGAAAATCATTCTATGGATTCTAGATAATAGAATTTCATGCATTACTCACTTATAAAATGTGAATGGAAATCCCATTGGTGAGTCTTTCAACTAGCTCTCCCAATTGAATTTACTCCCTCACAAAAGTGATAGCTAGGGTTTTGAAATCTAAGGTTTTGTTATTCCCTTACTCCTTGCCAAGATCTAGAAAGCCTTACACTCCCATAGACTCCATCTGTTGAAATTGGCAACCAGGGAGAAATTCTGATTGAGCCCCTTCCTGCATTTGATTCGCAAATTTCATTAGGCGAAAGAAATATCTATGATGCTAAAATTGACTCTAATTTTCAAGAGCGAAAAATATTATTAAAAGGGAATTTGAATTTCCCTCCAAGAATATGTTCAGGTCGACCCTCCAAGATTCAAGATGACTTACCCTCCATGGCACCTATTTGATCTCCATAAGAAACTACAAATATGAATGGGTTATTGATCAAATAATGTTGTTCAATGATATTTGTAGTTGGTAGGCTCGCATTCTAGAATGGTTAGATTGGTGAATTACATCAAGCATATCTTGATGGTCCATATGTTTCATTGAATCGCTCTACTATATTTGAGATCCACACTTGTGGCTCGCTCACATTATACTCTGAGGTGGCTTGAATAATTCTGAAGCTTAAATATCTTAGGCTTCACATACAATATAACATGACTTGCAATTGATCTCTATGGTGATTTCGGCATATATATTTGGTGGCACATTACTCACTCTCCTCTGTGGCAAGTTGTATACTGGCATCATAAGAATCACTCTGAGATTATGGCTCTCACTCTTTATTTTGAAAAATGCACCAAGAAAGTCTCAATTTGATTTTTCCTTAGTCAAATTGAGAAAATTTGAATTTCCACATTAGCAGACAACTTGGATGCAGTTAAGTTGTGTGACATGGCTCTTGTGACTCAATTAGCTTAGTAAGTTCGAGTTAGAGGGCTTGGATTTTAGGTAAGCATGTGTGATTACTAAATTTTAGTAATCCAATTTAGCTATATCGAGTTGAGTTTAGTTAAACTAGTTCTAACAGTTGGAGGAACTAGTGGAATGTCAGTTGTGCAGTGGGACAACAGTCTAACTCAATGATCATCCAATTAACTAATCAATCAACCTAAAATAACTAGTGCATGCAGATAATTCAAGTTCCCAAGTGTCGTGAAGATTCCAAGGCAGTGTAACAAGTAGTTGTAAACTAGTTTGAGTGTACAGGTGTTGCATGCAAGCATATGATCAAACATTAAGAATTGTTCAATCATTTGGAGGAAAATTCATAAAAATTAGGGGCTAATTCTCTAGGAATTGTGCAAGGAAATAGGGGCTCATGCAGAGGCAGAAATTGACTAAGTCTGGGTTAGAGCTTCTCATTGAGCATAGAGATAGGTTATTCACTTGCAGGTTGAGCTCAGACAAAGCTAGCAGTTGTAATACATCTATATTCATATGATTAATGCAAAGAGGCTTGAGGGATTTTTTCCTAGTTGGGTTCCCTTAGAAAAATACCGTGCATGTCTGTTATTTCTTATTGCATGTCTGAGATTGTGTTACTCATAAAAAATAGGACTAATTATCTAGGAATTGTGCAAGGAAATAAGGGCTCATGCAGAGGCAAAAATTGACTAAGTTTGGGTTAGATCTTCTCATTGAGCAAAGAGATAGGTTATTCACTTGCAGGGTGAGCTCAGACTAAGCTAGCAATTGTAATACATCTCTATTCATCTAATTAATGCAAAGAGGCTTGAGGGATTTTACCTAGTTGGGTTTCCCTAGAAAAATACCGTGCATGTCTGTTATTTCTTATTGCATGTCTGAGATTGTGTTATTCCTAAAAAATAGGGGCTAATTATCTAGGAATTGTGCAAGGAAATAGGGGCTCATGCAGAGGCAGAAATTGACTAAGTTTGGGTCAAAGCTTTTCATTGAGTAGATAGATAGGTTATTCACTTGCAGGTTGAGCTTAGACTAAGCTAGAAATTGTAATACATCTCTATTCATCTAATTAATGCAAAGAGGCTTTGGGGATTTTTCCTAGTTGGGTTCCCCTAGAAAAAATATTGTGTATATGTGCTATTTCTTATTGCATGTCTGTGATTGTTGTTTTAGATTATGAATTAATTTCTGCAAATTAGTAGAGTAGAATTGTGTCTCTTGATTTAGATTAAAATTTATTGAGTAGTTTCAATTATATCACCAAATTTCTACATGGAATTATAGAAATATTCACGTTAGAGTAGGAATTTCAAAGTTGTTCCTCAGGAGGTTCGAGTTTGCAGCTTCAGTGTAGTAGGATCTCTTTAGAGTTGAGAAGATGACCTTCAATGGATGATATTAGAGTATGTCTTGGACGGAAAATCGAATTTCATTACATGGAAGGATCACATGGAGGTGGTGCTTGATGACAACAGATTGCTAGAATATGTCAAGACATACATTGCAAAAACAACATCCGTTGATGCCTAGAACCTAGCTCAATGGAAGAAATATGTAGCCAAGGCAAGGAGAATAATCTTGGAGGGAGTTCGAGACCACATTGTCTAAAAAATCCATGGGAAAGAAGCTCCTTTCACAATGTGGCAAGCACTGACATATCTATTCCAAAATAGCAACGCCCATAGAAAATTGGCCCTTAAAGAAAAACTTTGAAATATCAAGATGTAGAAGAATGACATTATTCCATAGTATTTCAACAGATTTACTCAAGTTTGTGATGATCTTGGAGGGGTTGGTGTGAATGTTGCAGAAGATGACCTCATGAGCCTAGCTCTTCTAGACCTTCCCAAAAGCTAGCATAACTACCAGGACTAGGTGAATGGGAGGGAGAAATTACCGAATTGGGAACACTTGTGGTCTAATTTGGTACAAGAAGAGATCAAGTGGAATACCAGAGATGGAACTTCATCGAAGGGCGAGGATGAAGAAAATTGCATTGGTTGGAAAGGGAAAGAAGAGAAAAGGGAAGAAATCTCAAACCAAATCAGAACCCAGCCAAGGGGGCAAGAAGAAAGACTTATCCAAGATAAAATGCTTCAATTGTCATGAATTCAGGCACTAAGCTACAAAGTGTCCATACAAAAAGTTTGGCAAGAAGAATTCTGGAGGACAAGTAGGTGAGGCATTGGTTTAATAGTTTGAGCTAGACTTCACCCTTATCGCATGCATGACCAACACTCTGATAGGGAGTGTGTGGTACTTGGACTCTGGTGCCTCGTTCCACATGACACATTGTAGAGAGTTTTTAGTGACCTAGAGGAGAAAGATCTCCATATGCATATTGAACTTGGGGACGACAGAAGGAACAATGCTACAATGATTGGTACAATAACCTTCAGAGAGACTCGAGATCTCCTATTTTCCTGAAAGATGTCATGTTTGTTCCAGGCATAAAGAAGAATCTCATCTTTGTAGCAATTTTAGAAGACCATGGTTATGATGTGATATTTAGCAATGGGAAAGCATTCCTGAGACACATAGCCACTGGACATGTGAAACAAATTGGGGTTCGGTTGAAGAACATGTACAAGTTGGATGTGGAAGATTGTGTTGCATGAAACAGTAAGGCAGAGAAAGTGCAGAGTTGTGATGTCGATGAACTTTGGCACAGGAGATTGGGCCATTTGCATCATGGCACCCTAATAATTATGCAACAAATAACCATTGGCCTCCCTAAAGGAGAACTTGAGCAGAAGGCCGTCTGCAAAGGTTTTACCTTGGGGAAGTATGTGAAATCCACATTCCATGATCAACACAACAAAACACATGCAATATTGGAAAGATACCACTCTGAAGTTTGTCGACCCTTCTTGACAGCCTCCACTGCCAGACACAAATATTTTATTTTTATTTTTTAATGATGATTTCTCAAGGAAGTGTTGGATCTTCTTCATGCGGAAGAAGGATGAGACATTCTCAAAGTTTATAGAATTCAAGGCACTAGTTGTGAAAGATATTGGCAAGAGGTGAAGGATGTTAGAAGCGTCAATGGAGGTGAGTGTTTCTAATGACTTCAAGGATTTATGTGTGAAAGAAGGCATTCGAAGAGAGTTGATAACACCCCACAACCCACAATAGAATGGGGTAGTTGAGAGAAAGAACCAGATCATTTTTGGAGTTGCGAGAGCTATGCTACATGACCAAGGCCTACCACTGCATTTATGGGCAGAGGCATGTAACACACATTAGAGGAACTTTTAGCCTAAAATTGGCCTCCTAAGAAAAAATAATAAAATAAGAGATATAAATTTTGGAGAGAAAGGAAGAAAACTATTTTTTTTAATTGTATTTTTGGCTTATCTCCTTATAGGTTTACTTCTTAGAAGACGCACTGCGATAAAACTTGAAGATGAATTAAAAAAGTGTGTTCAACACCATTTTGTAACGCATATTTAATTTTAATCGATGTGGGTCTTTTTAGAAGTATGCATAATGGGTACTCATTGGATGTGGAATTTAATTCATCTTTGATTCATTCATCGGAGATTCCACAGTAAGAAGATTGTTCTGCCAACATTTCGAATCCCAACTGGGATCCATCATCAGGGCAACTTGAAGCTTGATAGAAGAAGAGCAGCTGACAAGGGTATAAATAGGGATGAGGAAAGAAGAGAAAGGCAGAGAGGAAGGTCGGCTCTCACTTTTGAGAAGTCGGCTGCCTCTTTATTATAATTAATT